>VYZV01045329.1:142381-161961 GCA_013401275.1 Pandion haliaetus
TTGGCGCTATGTCCTTTTTAAAATGTTAAAAATTATTACCCTAGCTTTTGGATAAACATGTTTTTGTTACAGCTCCTAGTAAAAGACGGTCTTTTTTTTTGGCCGATGGCTACATAACTTAACTGCACTCTAGTGAGCAGGCAAGATTCTACATCCGCAAATATCCAGTTGTAACATGCTCATGAGATTAGTATTTTTTATAGCTTTTCTAGCTTTCAAACCATTCACCAGAAGAGATCAGACAGGTATGGCAAGGCGACCATTTTGAATAAAGGGATATTCACAATCATATTCTTCAAGGCCTGAGGCACCATTTGTCGCTCACCTTAAAAAAAAAAAAGAATCTTTGTCATTTGAAGGATGTCTGGTGAGCATTCACGCTTCACAAATATAATACCATAAGCTAATTGGCGCTAAATAGAGTTTTCAGTAGTTTAAGCCAACAAGGCTCCGTGCCTTACAGAAAAGACAAACGACAGACCCCAAATCTGAATCCTTCCTTTGGACCATCCCAAGTCTGTATTGCTCTGTTCGGCCGATGTATGTGAATCCCCTGCCATTTAGAACAACCTCATCAGAGCACAGTGCTGAAAGCCAGTTCTGCAGACTAGCAAACAAACAGCAGAGGTATCTCGAGGGATAAAGTTCAGTCTCATCCTAGTGCAGACTGAGGGGGAGGAGGGACATGTAGCATCACAGAAGGATTTTAAATTTTACAAGCAGACTGTCAGGTGACAAAGACATCCATCAATTATTCATTCAACCATTCACAGAAGGATAAATTCTTAGTTTGGTGTTGGAATATTCTCAATTAATTTAGGGTATGAAGTCATTCAGAATGGCTGTCACAGAACAACATGACTTAAAAGCTGTAACAGCTGAGTAACTGCAGTGCATGTATGCTGTACAGTACTGCTACCAAATGCCTGCAAAGCGTAGGAGCTCCAAACTGACACATTTCAATCTCCCACCTGAAAACTCTTACAAACAAGGAAACGGGAGTTAAACTGAGAATAACTGTAAGTAAAGATATAAACACTACCAAGCAGAACAATAGCTGCAGCTGCTATTCAATTTCCACTTATATTTTCTCCTAGCCCTGTAAAATTATTACTGAATTATTACTCTATACATTATTGCTAGATATAATGCACATTAACTGTAGCCAGATATATTTCAACTGGAAGTATTATAAATCCATATAAAATAAATTTTGTTTTATAAAAGTATGCTTCTCAATTCTGTCATACGGTATATTGGAAAAAATTACTATATAAACAATTTTCCCAATGATAAAAATTAACAGCTACAACCACAATTTTAAAAGACAGCTGAAGAGTTCCAGACTTCCACAGCTCCCCGTTTTGCCAATGCAAGTTACTGAGGGAGGTGGTGTGACATCTATCACTGAGATGGTCTGGAACTAGACACTAGCAACCCCCTTTTGCATCCTGCCTTAAAAAAAACCAGACTAGATCAGTGGTCTGATTTCACTTAAAACAGACTCACATATTTTTACTGACACTGTAGCCTCCACCGCTGCACTGACTGAGAACCATGGTTTAGAAATGAGTGACCAATGAGCACCAGCTTAAATCAGGTTTAGCAGGGAGAAAAATCCCATGATGCCCTTGCAAAACTTAGAAACTGATGACGTTGAAACTTCTGCTTTTACTTGGGATACATTTGTAAGTTCTTGAATGAAACCTATGGTTGTTCCTGCTCAGATGACTACTACAGAAACATCAAATTCTTGTATACCATAAAGATAGAGTTGGGAATACCACTGTTCTCTAATAAACATGGCTACGGAGTAGCAAAAGGTTTTACTACGATGAAGTCTTCTCAATTACTAAACTGTAGTTTACTCTTCATTTTGCTCTGAAACAGAACTGCACAGCAAAACTGTTTGCTGCTAAGAACGCTCTACTTGCAAGCTTCTACATTTAAGCAAATGGAGCTCTTTCCTCTTCTGTTCTCCAAGCTAGAAGCTAAAAAAAGCTGCATGTAGTAGCAAACTCTACATGAATTAGACAACAAGCATCTGGCTTTTAAAGCCAAAATTACCAATACTTCAATCAGTTCCCCAATCTCAAAAAAAAAAGACATATCATTGATATTATTTTTCTGAGGTATATTTGACTTTGTTTACCCCTAAAAACTTTATGTACTGGTAGCAGGATTACACATAACTCTATAGAGAATTTAGTATTCCTGCTAATAGTTTATAAAGAGATGAAAAGCCATGAAGCACCAAAATTTACAAGGGACATTACATTAGAAGAGATCAAAGACAACTGAGTAACTTAAGGAAAACCATAAAGCAAGGTGAAAAAGCCAATGTTGATAAATACAAAATTATATGAACTATTCCTATCAAAGTGAACCACATGCCTTCCCATAGCAGGGGGTGGATGATAGAAGCGTAACTATAAAGTTAGACACACTTAGGTTAAAATGTTTGGCTAGGCATGAAGACTTTTCGCAAAAGTGCCATATGGGAAAAAAGTCAGGTCAATGGTACACAAAATAATGTCAGTAATTTTAACCACACTCTGAAATAGATGGCCACAGTGTAGATAATTCAGTATACAGCAACAAGAAAACTCATAGGGATAGAAAACTATCTACCATGGGCATGAAGATTAAGCGTGGAAGTGGTCAAGAAGAGAAACAAACACTGAATGACAGCAAACAGCTCAGTTTTTTTACTGATGCTCCGTTAAAACAAGAAACCCTCAGACCAGTATTCACAGGCTTTCTGTTGTATGGAAGTACTGCATCTTTATGCAGCACTCTACAACAATGCGAAGATGTGATTTTCTTCTCTCAGTGAAGAACATTTCTTCCTGTAAAATCTGCTAGAGGCAAACAATTTTATCATGAGATGGCAGTATTTCACATCAAAGTTTACCGGTTGGAGACGCAATTTATATAGCTTTCCTGCCTCAGTTCCTGAAAGACTGAAAATATGACTGAAATGTATTTTAAAAGCTCAGATCCAAAGTTTCAAAGGAATCTCAAATACTCGTCACAACATCATTCTTATTCCTACCTTTTAATTACCTGCCCCATATTCTAGTCCAATTCTAATTTCTGAGCAGGGAGAATTAAGAACACCAAACCCAGTAACAGGCACTAGAACTTCAGGTGTTAAGAAACAAGAGTGGGTTTGTCAAGAGTAGATTATATCAAATCTACCTAATTTTGCTCTCTGACAAGAGCACTAGAAGAAATACATCCTGAATGTAAAGATTTTGACGCTGCCACACGGCCTTCTGACAAGCACCCGAGATAGCATAGGTGAAAATACTGGGGCGGGGGGAACTTGTTAGAAAGTTGTAATCAAAGCAGTAGTTACTAGTTCACTTGCATCACAAGGCGGCTTGAAGTGGGGCTCTGTCACAGGTGCTGCCCGGACACGGTTACCTGGGGTAACAAATCAAAGCCAGCACCACTGTCAGCATTTTGTAGATGATGGCTGGGAGCAGGGGAAGGGAACATGCTGAGTGGTAGGGCCAGCACTCAGAGATCGTGAACTGTAGGAGAATCTGTCTAAAAACAAATGCCAGGCTCAAAAGCAGCTGATCCCAACTCAAACTGAACATTGAAGCTTGTCTATCTATCCCAGTGATACCCACTGATTTCGTATTACCTCCACATGCATAATCCTGCCTTGCTTTATATTCAAGTTCACCCAAGCTACAAAGACGATCAAAGTCCTGCACCGAAGCAGGAACAAATGCGGTACAGAAGACACCTAGCAAGATGACAACAACTCTGTGGGAAACAACATGAAGATGGGTTGCCTGTAATCAAAGCACAATTTCCTGTAACAAAGAAAAANCATTTATCACTCCTGCTTATTTTCCACTTCCCACTGCACTGACACGCACAATCTTCCCCGTCTGCTTAGCTAAAGAAGTGTACCCAGTTTTGTGTGCCCAATTTCAAGTTGGATCAATTGAAAAGTCAGAAGAGAACAACCAGAGCTATGCAAATTTTATGTAGGAGTTGCCAGGTTTTGGATACAAAACAGAGACTATGGGGAAGAGTGATAACAGCTGAAATATTTAAGTCACTGCAAAAAAGACAAAACAATAATCAAGGATAACATTTAAAAGCTACTGCTACCTTCTTGCCAGGTATCAGACAATATAAATGACATTAATTATTTAAGTGTTACTGTCTCTTCTAAATGGGATACTGGGGTGCTCTTCCCCCCTTCCAAATTGAAACAAACTTTATTTTTTAGGCCTTTTCATAACTACAGATAATAGAAAAAATTTAAATGCTCACAGTTAGGGTTTAGATATGCCCGACAATTAATAAGGATATATTTAAATAAGCAACTCTACCACCAGAAAAGTTACAAACTTTATCAGTTATCTTCACTGTGCTTTAACATAAAGCCCCAAATGAGGGGTTTAAAACAGCTATCACAAAAGCAAATCCCCTCAATAACATGAAATAGTTGAAAAATTACAGAATTTTAAGTCTTAACAAAACATAACAATTAATTACTGTTTTAGGGGATTTCCACTTTCAAAATAGAGAAAGCCTGCTCTTGCTTGCACTGTGCAAGTCCAGGAAAACATCAATGTAATAACTCAGGAAATACACTCACGGATGACAACAGCAGAAAAGAATGCACTTCCAGAACTTGCAAGATTGCTATTGCATATAATGCTTAAACAGTAATTGTAGTTAGAGGCATATCTTTCCATTTTTAGAATGCCTTACTTAAGCTTCATAAAAATATACACAATTTCAGATAGCTGATACTGAACTGAACTTTCTGAGCACTGTAAAGTAAGGAACAGGAAGCAGCTGAGCACCAGGCAGAAAAGCACCCCACGCCAAACAAAGCCCCAACACCCTTCAGCAGAATAAAGTACTAAAACCAGTCCTATCGGAAAGGGAGGAATCAACAAGAAACACCCACATTACTATACCACAGGAATTGAAAATATTTGTTACACATACCATTTATGCTATCTAAAACCAAAACATTTCAGAAAGGTGCTTTAAGTCAGTTGCTGGTTATCTTTTCAGTGTCACAGACAGCAGAATAAATTACAGATGTTAACAGGATACGTAGCTACCTATTTGCATTTTTTGCCCTTCTATTTGTGAGAGAGACCACTTCAAATCCAAAAATTTTAAAATTGAGCTTTTCAGCAAAGGCACAGAAGAGGTTCTACAGAGGGTTTAACCTCTTTTTTCTTTTTCTTTTAAAGCTCACCCAGTACATTCGCTATTGGTTCGCTTCTCATATGACCAGACAGGTAAAGCTGCAAATGCCAGAGCAAACATTAACATGCCCAGCAAAGGAGGGGCAAAAACAGGCTCAAAAATCTACCTTACACTTCTCTTGTTTAAGGGAAGTTGTGTAACTCTCCACTTCTTTTGTCAAACAAAGCACAATAAAAACCTAATGAAAAATGTCTGCATTATACAGTCTGCATAAAATTGTTTCTCCAAATAACGTTTTTAAAGAAGTTGCTTCCTTACGACGGCAAATACAGTTTGTAACTTGTTTCTCCACAGTAATGCTGCTGGTTAACTCCAAATAACTCTCAACACACCTTCTGATGAACGCTGCTTCAATCTTTTTTTATATCTTTTAAAAATAGACTTCAGCGAGGCTATTAACGCAGACTTCAGATCAACATGTCCAAATACGGCAAGGTAAACACACACACTAACACACTACCTTGTCCCAGTGTTATCGGGTTTTAACACTGATGCTGTTGCTGCTTGTCCACATCCTCTCGTTGAGCCTCAGGAAGGATATGCCCAACAATTTTGTCAGACACGTGGAACAAGCCAGAGCTCCCCTAACTTGTCATCTGTGGTCACCTTAAAAGGGAGCATTTACTTGCAGCTGAACTGCTAGAGTAACCACATGGCCATGCTGTTCTGGAGAGTTTCCGTCCTCAGGCTAGCGGCAGACGGGCCCTGAGCAGCGCTGGCACCCCACACAGGCCGGCCGCTGCTGAACAAAGCCCGCGTGCCCGCCGCAGTGACGCGCTGACACCAAAGAACCACGCAAGGCTGACAACCGGGCCCAGGACAACCCAGGCTTCCTCCCAGGAGGATCATCCTGCTCCCAGCGCCGGGGACGGCGGGAGGACCTCTGTGCACTGCGATGCTAGGCTTGCCCGTCTGCACGGGGTCGGGCCCGTCTCCGAGGCTGAGGCCGATGCCAGGGAGCCAGCCCTCGCCTTGGTGAAGGCAGCCTGAAATTCTCTCAAAACCAGGGTCATCACCACCACTACTCCTATCCTCAGTAGGAATCAGAAATATAAAGCATTTAAACAAAGGAAAATGTAGTAGAACGGGCACGGGACAAAGCTCTGACACAAGGTCAGTTACTTGTTCCGTACTTGCCACCAACAAACACCCCGTGGGTGCAGGCTGAGTCTTTAGACCTCATTATCCCCAAACAAAGTCTTCACGAAAGTGAAACGCTTTTATTTGCTGGAATCGCAACGTGAACTTCAGGTTTCATGCTGAATGCTGAAGAACTGATGACCTAACCTCGCTGATGACCTATTTGCAAAAGATGGAAAGGCTTGCATCCGTGCCAAGTATAGCATGCTCAAAGCTACAAATTTTCAACAAAAAAAGAACCCTTCCTTAATAAAACTGTTGATTCAGTGTCTTCACAACAGACTGTTTTGTGACATTTCCAGTTTATTAGTTAAAAAACTTAATCCATCGGCCTATTTTAAGACCCACTGACCAAAGCAAAACTCAAAACATAGGTATAGTCACGCTATCAGCTTTCAACTTCAGAGAGAAGTCATCTCTCTGGAGACTGTTCATTCCTGTAATTGGTGTTCCTTCATAGGAAAAAGGACAAAGTTTACAGCATAACCATTAATGCTTTTTAGTGAATCTCCAACACCAGGGAAGAGGTAGCTGCTAGTAGTGGCCACTCAAACTTTAGGGTGGAAGCTCCATTAGAAACAAATACCACTGCAAACTTGGTCCTAGCTTTTCTAGACATTGACTGATGCATAAATAATCATCACAATGGTGGGGCACAGGTATTCATTTCATGGATATGGTGACAAAAGAGCAATTGAACCAACAAAAAAGGTTACTTAAACTCGAGCCTAAAAGACAGAACAGAAACAAATCAGTTGCCGAAATAGCCATGGACCACATCGTTATGGACTGATTTAAATTTTCAGTGGAAGGGTAATTTAAGTAGGCAGACCTGTAACTGAAGTCATCCATTTGAGAAGAACAAATCTTACAAAATAGAAAACAGTGTGGTGAAATCAACCAGCTGAGCTCAGCAGAGCTGCCTGATGCTAGCGCTACCAAACAAATCCGTATCTATCCAAAGTGGTGGAAGGGATGACACACAGAAGCATGCAACATACATCTAAGCCAACAAAGAATTACTTACCTGGGAAGCATACCTACTTTAAAAGAGATACAAGTGAAAAAGTAGAGCACCCTAAGAGGAGAGGAGAAACCGACACGTCCATGAATTTTGAGAACTGTTGTTTTCCAAGTCAAATAATAATGGAATTATGTGAAAGTTACAGACAATCAAGCCAAACAAGACTTCCTAAAGCAGAAAAAAAATTCCAAGAGTAACAAAAACATTTGTCTGTAGAGGCAACATGGTCAGGTAATACCCTACCAGCTACCTAAGACAGAATAAGGTAATCATGGTCTTTATTGTCAAACGATCATGATTATGTATTCAGCCTGTTTATGGGAAGGAAGACAAAATGTAGAGTTAATGAGAAGCTCCATCTGGAAAAAAGTTTCTCCACTAGGAATTCCCTTGTGATTGATCATGCTTAACATTGTCAAAACAACTGGCCTTCACACGTCTTCTAACTTTGTGGGAGCCTTGGTAGGCAAAAAGGGCTTGGGGCATTAAGCAGGCATGTTATTATGGAAGACTGAGGAATTAATCTTGCTGCTGTTCTTTACCCACTCCATAGATGGTGACCACTGAAGTTTCTGTAACAGACAATAAGTTCACAAGGAAGTGACTGGTAAGAATATGGACTCACTAGTTGTCCCTGTGAGACGGACACAGTAATGGCACATGCCGTTGTACAATACATCAAAAATACACTTCCAGCAGAGATTCTGAAGTGTTGCTTCCATTATCATGAAATACAAGTTAACCCAGTGCCTGGCACAGCTCTTGGTTATCACATTTGCAGCTGGTTGTGCTGGTCTGACTGAACCCAAAGGCTGTCGTGATAAAGAGACCAAACCCTCCTTTTTGACAGGCAGAAACCTTATAAAACAGAGACTGAGGAGTACTGTTTTCTATGAATACTTGGGGGTAAAACTGAGGATAAGGAGACATTTTGAAAGAAGATCAAATAGGTCTTAAGCAACCATGAAGAAATTTATCTCTGTAACTATAAATTAGGAAATTTCTCAGTGTAATGAACATCTTGGAAAAGTGAAAAAAATATACTGAAAATATCACTTGAGAATACAATTATTGGTGGCTACTTTCTTCACTGTTGTAACTGCACTGCTAGGATCCTTAGAGTAGATTCCTGTCATATTGGTATACCTGATTTATTTTTCTTATTTATACAAATAAAATCGTTATCTACCATAAGGGAAAACAAACTACTTCAATCACACGGTTAAAACAGCAGAAAGTAGCCAGCTCCTCTGGGATGTGTTTACAGTCAGTATTGTTTTGATCCATATCCTGCTGGCATCTTTGCAGCTGGAAAACGTTAAGGTCAAATCAAGGTGATTTGCTTGCTTTCCTTCTGTCGTAGGGCCATTTCAGTTAGGGCTCTTGAATAAAACATACACAAGTGTCTTCGTACAGCAGCTGAACTTAAAGCTATTACTACATTTAGCATCCACCCACAGCACTCTACCACCACCAAGCACATCTGGACATCCACAGGATTTTTAGAATCACACATTCAGGTGCCACCATGTTTAAAGGTACAAACTGGCATTTGAAAACAATTCGTTCAAGCCACTGCATCTCCCTCTGCTAGTTTTATGGTAAAGACCTCACATTTTGGTTTAAGTTCACCTGGGATTAAATGGGCATCTGATCCTGCCTGTTCACTTTAGAGCTAGTCAAGGTGGTCAAGGCCATAGCTGCTCTAACCAATCCAAAACAAGTAGCACAGGAGAAAATCTACACAGATGTACTTGTGTCATGATAAATGGTAACTTACTTGGGGGAGACACTGTATGTCCCCTACCCAAGTAAATCTGCACATATAAATCACCATTCTATTTGAAGATAACATACAAACCTACACCTAAATCCTATGCTGAGTAAAGCTTGACAGCCAAATATTCTTTCACCTAGATGAAGAAATGATCTTGACGTTGGCCAGGCAAGAGGCACAGTCACTGCATCTCCTAATACATGCTTCGAGATAAAAAAGGCAAAACGGAAATAAAAGCAGGCATTAGCACCACGTCATTCGATGTTACTAGGTCCACTTCCAGTACACTGGACAGGATTAATTATATTGAACA
The DNA here is from genome assembly GCA_013401275.1 of Pandion haliaetus. Lineage (NCBI taxonomy): Eukaryota > Metazoa > Chordata > Aves > Accipitriformes > Pandionidae > Pandion > Pandion haliaetus. The sequence continues at coordinate 151,892 of VYZV01045329.1, forward strand.
TTAGCTCTACCTTCAAGGAAAAGCTGGGTGGAAAGCTAATGGGCTCTTCAAACTGAAAAGGCGCAGTTTTTGTTTGTACACCTATGAAGTCTTAAGTCTTACAACTTTTAACACATTACATCATGACACAGTATCACACCAAAACACTTCACATTCCTATTAAAAACATACACTGGCAAGAAGTCTAAGTTTTGGACCATGCAAGGCTGTCCATCAGTAAGGTCCTTTAAAGACAAACTAAATCACCAACACTACTGTGAGGACAGCTGCTCACTCCACGCACTATATAAGAGATTATTAAATGCATTAAAAATAAGAAAGCATTTTATTTCAAAGAAGAGCATATCCTCAGTTATAAGCATTTTCTCCAGCTTGGATTGTCCTGTTTCAAACCAAGACTGAAGTATCAAATGCATGTAGTAAATCCAGCTACCCACAAGAACTTCAGAAAAGCTACACTGCATCAGACCAGACTCACCTAGCATGATAATCCTGACTGGCGATGGCCTACAGCAGGTGTTCCAGAAAAAAAAGACAGGAGAAGTAAGCAGTTCTGTATCCCCTGATTTGTCTCCCAGCCACCACAAGGGAACAAGATGGCTGTACAAACAAGACAGCTTCCAATCTTGAATTACTGGATTCAGATGAATTATGGGAAGTTATTGGTAAAGCAGATAAAAGGTCCCAACTTACACTATCTTTTAAAACACTGTGTAAAATGAAGGAGAAATATTTTGAAGGAACACAGATTATTAGCTGTTTCCCAGTGGGTTTCTTATCCCCCCATATTCTGTAAAGAACCTTCTTTTAAAGCCTTTAAATACAAGTGCCAGATTCTTGCGCAAAAGATGCTGAAGAACAGCAGTTATTCATCTGTTGTCTGGAACCAAAACTTGACTCTGAAATACTGGCCCAGCAAGCTTAAGGGCTTTGAATTTCAGTAGACTATACTCTTCCATAAGGATTTTCACCTGATGCCTTGGTTTAAGAAATGATAAAACCCATTGACAAGTGTAAATATAGAAGGCAGCGGTTTGATAGGAGGGTTGATAAAAGTTTTAAAAACTGAGAAAGTTAGGAAGATTGTTAAGTTATCACAACTACATCTTTGCTCTCCCGGTTGAGGCTGTTGTAAATTGCCAGAGCAGAGGCTCTGTAGTTGGTTGCTAATTAGTTAATGAATCTTAGTAGAATGACATTACAGAGGTTTCACACTTAGTATTTATTCATACCAGGGGGGAAAGGACACACCACACTTGAATTTCTAGAATTACAAGGCATTTTTGCACCCAAGAGAAAAATCTCTAGCCTGGCTATAATTCTGTGCAACAGGCAAATCATTTCAGTCAGCTAGAGGCTATTTTTAAGCTAGGAGACAGCAGCTAAGGCAGCCTCCATGAGATCCTGAGCAAGGAGGGAACGCGCAGGAATGGAGTTCACGCAGTAGTATATCCTGTCTCCCCTTCCTCCAACATGTTTTAAGTTTGCCCATCTAAAGACTTGGAAGTGAGACAGAAACATCAAATATTTGAAAGAAAAGCCTAAGCAGGCAGGTGGCTGTTTGCCACGCAGACAGCAGTAACATGCTTTTACCAACTGCCTGCTTGTTTCAGTCAACCTGGGGGAAAAAAGTTTGCTTAGCATCGTACAGAACCAGTTGCTACCTCCAAGAGAAGCATGAAATATTGAAGAAGCTACCTGCTTAGTGTTAGCAGTCCTTGATTTTGTAAGAAAAAAATACTACACAAGTAAAAGAATGCATTCGACTGTTGGACTGAGATGAAGTATTTCTGAGCCGCTATTCTGATGACAAAACACGACTGACAGAGGCGGTATCGTAAGTTTTCACAGTGACATTCTTCTAAAGTGTGATCAGTCTCAGCTTCCATTCACACGGAAAAGATAATGTTTAGCCTCAAAATGCAGAAAGTGTCTGCAGAGCAAGATACTTTGTTTTCACAATACTCAGTCATAACTTGCAAGTTTGAGAACAATCAATTCAGAAAGATACTATTCAGTAAAGGCAAGGAAAAAAAGCCCCAACAAACATTAAGAAGTTGAGGACTCACAGGTGTTCTTTAACACAACAAAATCAGCAACTCCAAATCCACCTGCGGCAGAAATATTTCTATTGGTGACAATACTGTTATTACCATTTGTAGGGAGGCATCCTGACATTAAAGTTGTATGCAAATTAACTAGTCTACCAACCTGATATTCTTCCATCAACTGTTTTAATCTGCACCGATGTGCACACAGGAAGGATTAAGTAACTAAGAGACGAGCTTTTAATCAGACAGTCTTACTGAAACTGTTAAAATTTGAACGTGTGAAAATAACTTCACACAGTTTGCGATGCTATACATAAAGCATTACTTTCAACTTTCTGTAACAAAAATTATCTGGAAAATTACCACAGTAAAATATTTGTGTTCTGTTGTAATATGACGCCTGTGATGCTTTCAGATTAACAGAAAACAAAGGAGAACTCTGGAAAAATTGCAGTATCTTATCTTGCTATCTAAAACAAAAAAATAATTGTATCTTCCATCTCAAATTTCAGTCCTTCTGAAATGTATTACTAAATATTCATATTAAAGAATAAATCAATATACTAGTAATACAAGACAATTTAATAATTCAACATAAAATAATACAATGAACTATATCACTAAAACAGCATTTGCTCAAATTCAAATAAGGCGGCAAGGCTTTCTAAACCTGATGAACTACACAATTCCTAAAAACAGGCAAGTTGTGATTTAAGGTATCTTCTTTTGTATCTGTTACGGTAAAAAAAGATATAAAAAAACCTAGTCATTATGAATACCAGTAAGAATATTAAGTTTAATAAAAAGTGTTATGTTCCTACACTGGGCGAGTAAATTTTCAGACTTTATTACTGCAGCAGCAACTGACTGAAGGACGGTGGTCCTCCTGCTCCTTTCTAAGCACTCACCGTTGGCCAAAATAAAACTCAGTAGCTCATCAGCCAAATCTAATTCCTGTATTCAGTCTGCCTAGCTAATTCAATGTGTTTTAAGTTACTGCCTACCTTTGGGGTGGGGTTTTTTGTTGTTTGGTTTGGGGGGTTTTGTTGTTGTTTTGGGGTTGGGGGGGTTTTATTTATTTATTTAATTTTTGTATCAGTGTCAGTACACGACTTGGTGAATTTTTTTGCGTTGTTTAAAAATAACCTCTGTGTTCCACAACAGTATTAAAAAAAACTCTCTCAGGATTGGAAGACTGATTACGTCAGCCTGAACAAAAAAAGAGCATTCCACAACAGGCAGTGTTCTCTACCACAACTTCCTTAAAAGATTTCAAGTCTTTGAACCACGGTAAGTTTTGTGTCAGTCCTTCTATTCTGTAAGGAATTCTAAACAATGATTTTTTTAAAAGTAGCTTCTGGAAAAGGATGTATTTAATTACAGTAATCTCACAAATCTCAGTGTATGCGGTTGCTGTGATTTATGCTAAGAAACAATGGCAAAACTAAGAAAACTTAGTAATTTTCTTTCTTTAGTGGATAGCCCAAAGAGCACAGAGTGAACAGAGACATCTCACAGACCTATGAGTCAATCTGAAATTTCTGGGTTCAATGTTTTTTTGTCTCTTGTTTGAAATATAAACACACTCCCAGAAACAAGTGATGTATTGTATCAATCATCTCACATGCCAGTATCTTCTATTTCAGCTAAAACATAGCACTGGTTATTTTCACTACATTAGTTATGAGGACAAAGACTGGTAAGAAGGATATAGAGCAGCAACAGATGGCAAATTCTGCTAGCGTATCTTCGATTACGGCTGTATCAAAGAATATAGACCAACAACTCAGCAATATTACTGGATCACAAGCACCCTGGATGAAGGTACATATTACAAAAAGTCACATTCTGGCATCTTCTCCCCGACTTGTTTCATCTGTCTGCTTCAGTTTTGCCTTTTTGTTTGTAAGCTCTATGGAGCATGGATCTCCCTCTGCTTCATGGAAGGGCATAACAATTTGGAGTTTAGGGACTACTACAGTACAAATGAAATCTCCTTTCGTGATATGCTATCATTTTGATACTGCTGTCTTATTTCTTAATAACAAAATCTGGCAATTTTCTTTTTAAATAAAAACAAGATGAAAACATTAACTCTTTTTAAAATGTCTCCCTATTTATCTTTAGATACCGTGCAAGACTTGAGTAGGAATCTGCAAAAGACAATCAGTGAACAGTATCACACAAACACATCTGTACGCAGAATTTCTCCAATTAATGCTCCGGCACTTCACTTGTCCAGGAGCCCTTGAAATCAGTTGCATTACATACACCATCTTGGTTTTATTTTTGTAAAAGATAGAAAACACTTTGTTTTTAAGCATGTCACAGTGATGTGGAAGTTAAGGGGTTATCATTTGTCTAAAATTGTTTCAGAGATCAGTGAATTTTTTTTTTTTTTAAATGGAAATTACTACAAAACCTGCCACTACAAAGTAAAAGAGTTAATTCTAAGTGGAGATATTGTACTGAATTTCAGCATATTAGGTAACGTATATCAGTACCAGCACTGTACGCACAAATCGATACAGGAAGAAATACCTGGGAATTTGTATCCTGTGCTTATACTGTATCAGCAACCGAAAGTTTCCAAAGGATACCTCAAAGAAAGCAGGGAGTCTGCAGGCCAACCCAGCTGCATACGCGCTATGTCCCAACCCACGAGCAAGCTTCCGTAAACCGTACTCCACATGAACAGGCTAATGGCAACGATTACCCGTTTACTAGTTTTCACCAACTGGACTCACCTGCATAACAACAAATGCACAAATACTCAGTTCACATGTTGTAGAGTAAACAGCAAATTCTGCCAATACAAGACAATGAAGAACATGTTTTTGGAATTGAAGAGGTTTCCTTTAGGAGCGCTAAGGATGCATTGCCTGCCACCGCCCTTCTGGGCAGGAAGAGGACAGAAATCCTCAACAAACTGGGAAGTCTGTTCACATTCAGTTTCTAGCAGAGACGGCATTAAGTAAAATAATTTCAAGCAAATTAAGATATAGATTTGATGCTTTCTATTTGGACACGTGTAATGCAAATGCTTTTGAGTACATTTATAAAAAATTGTTAGAAGTATGGCACAGGTGATAGCCTAAGGCTTTCCACACCACACAGGTACCACAATGAGGTTTTGTTAAGAAGGTAAAGAGAGGAAAAGTTTTTGGCACCCACGCAAACAAAGAGAAATCCACAATTTTTGTAATGTGTCTTCCCTGTTCCCTCACAGCTGAACCTCATTTGAGAAAAGGCAACATCTGGCACCACACACTCCAGCTCCTCCGTTTCCCCACTTGCTCCCCAGATCTCTGCTGCTTCTTACCCCGCTTGGCACCAGAAAAATTGTTCCCACCTTCTTGCCTTCAGTCCCTTCATCTCCTTCCAGGACATTCTCTTCTCCCTCTCTCTCCTACTGCCCCTGGAGATGGCTCCAGCTAAGCTAAGGACATTTACTGGACCGAACCAATGCTGTGCAGAGCCGCTCTCGCTGCATTTTGTCCTGCTGCCAGCTAGCACAAGTACTCTCTGGACAAGTAATCCCACCGGAGCGTTCCCACTTAATGCTCTGAGATGTACCTCACTCATAAGGGAATGGGGTCCCTGCGCTCTAAGTCCTATTTACGAATTCAACGAACAATAAAGGCTAGCTAATTATACAACCTACGCAGTATCTATGAACCATCTGCTTTGCAGATCCAAAACCTAAAGGGTAATTTTATTCACTGCCCACAATTACCACCCCACAGTTGCATAAACAGTAAATACATTAAAAATCCCCCCATTGAGCTATGACACAGAAAGCAAGTTTCAGCTCGTACACCTTCAAAGCATTTACAATAGATTCCTTGTTTCTCTTTAATAATGAATTAATCGCAATACCAATCAGAATATTAGATTGTCTATAATGTTGATTTAAGGTTCACAACACCCCACTACATTTCACTTAGAACACTTAGATCACAAGTCTTTTATAAGCAGAAGGCCCCACTACTTGGCGGGAGGGGGAGAAGTCTTAATTTTAATTATTCCTTGAAACATGGATCAATCACTCTCAAATAAAGTAATAACTCAGAGTTTTATTTTCTCCACTAAAATAAAGGAGCAGTTAAAATGATTTTTAAAAGCCCCTGAACAGGAAGTTGAGTGGTGTTCAATTTCCAGTGCTAGGTAAGAACTTTGTAAAATGCTACACAAATTAAAAAGGCGGGGAGGAGGGCGGAATATCTGTAAGAGATGGCCACGGAGACATTTGGGAGAAAAATAGTAATGTCTTTTTCTTATGTAACCACAGTATCTTAAGATTGCAGTAACAGGAGGAAAACACACGTATCTTAAAAGCATGCCTAACTTTTCTTCTTACGTTGCTGTTAAAAAGGCACCTTGTTTAAAGATACTGAAAGACTAAGAACAGGTTTTCCCCAGCTTTACCCAAAGTGATGTTGTCTTCATTTGCCTGTAAGAGTGGGATGCAACGAGAAGGACTAGAGAGTTAAATTCTCCACGGATCACTTCAGGCGAAGCTTCTGCCCTCGCCGTTCGCTGCTCACTCGCGGGGAGGCGAGGCGAGGCAGGCAGCAAACTGGCCGAGCTGGTTCAGAGAGTCCTGCTCTCCCAGCCCAGTGGGAGACACTGCTCCTGAGGAAGGCAGGGAGGGAGGGAGGGCTGACTCACGAAGCCGATCCTGAAAGGAGGACAAGCCCGCGCTGGAGTCACCTCCCTGGCCCGGTGACACACGCCCGCTCCCCGACTGGAAGGGCACGTCCTCCTGCCTGTCAGTGGCTCGGAGAGCAACTAAACCTCCGCAAGATGCCATCCGAAGAGCCTTCTCCTCAAGCCTTTCCTTTTAATGATAGCGGGGGGGATTTCATAATCGAAAAAAAAAATTAATCTACTGTGAAGCTGAAGGAGTCCTTCCTTCCTCCTGAAATGCACGCCTCTCCTCCGCCTTGGAAGAAAAAGGAGCGAGGTACGGAGGGCAGAGAGGGAAAGAGGCAGCGAGTGGGAAGGGAGCAAAGGGCTGAGCACCGGTGCCAGCCGCAGAGATTTCAGCTGACAAGCGGCTGCGGTTTTCTTCCGTGCAAGCAAGAGCTCTGGGAAGGTCACCAGAGGCACTTTTCAGCGGTCCTCATCCACCTCCTCCCTCTCTCTGCAAACCTCCCCCGAGCAGAATAAATGAGTATTCCATTTGGGTAAAAAGAACATGAAAAGTTATCCAATGAACTAGGGTGTATCGCAGGCCTTAGGAACGCAGCTGAGAATTGGAAAAGCTACCAAGCCTGCCCAGAGAACCGCTTAGCGCTGGCAGTCCCTCCAGCTCCGTTTGCAAATTCGTTAGGCATGGTTCTGCTGCAGGAACCAAGCGCAGCTTTAGGGCGAGAAGGGCTGTTTCCACGGGCTTGGGTTCTGTGCTCAGCTCTTGTTGCGTATTTGCTCTCCATCTCGACCAGTATTTGAACTGCCTTACTGTCAGCAATATTTGCAAACAAGCTAGGAACAGTAGCAAGCACAGCATTTACAAGCCATGCCCAAAACTCCAGTTTCAGGTCCGGCTGTCTATTCGCTTGCACATAAAGCTATGCTAGCTCAATTCCCCCCCCCCCNTCCCTAATTAACAAAGTTTGAACCAGTTCAGTTTACTTCTGGAGTGACAGTACATGCCATGTTCATAATGATTTACTGTCTTATTTTCACTAGAGGAAAAAAACCCCCCACAAACCTAACCAAAAACTCTGAAAATTCCAGAATTAACAGGAGTTACTCAGGAGATGCACATGCCCTTTTTATACGAGAGGGCAAAACACGTACTTTCTGCAGCAGCTCATTACAAGCTGTTTCCCACCAAACCCTGGCAAATGAAGTTCCTGTTCCGAACTCCCCAGCTCGGCAGCCTCTCGCCCGGCGTTCCTGCACGCCGGCGGCACCGGACGCCAGGCTGAGCCCGCAAGGAAAGGCAGGTGCACACGGGCTGCCTGGCACAACAGGGACCCCGGTCGCCATCAGCGTTTCCCTGCCACGACGGCCAACTAAAACCTCGCGTATTGCTTATGAAAGCCCCTCCGCTTATGGGGACTGCTCCGTTTAACTCGGTTGTAAACAGCTTAAAAGGAGTGCAGCGCCCATACAGAGGAATCCAGTTTTAACCTAGGCTCACTGAGTGCAATTAATAAGAAAGTAAATGAGAGCAATACAAAATACGTCTGATAACAGGATCATAGGTATTTTTTTTCCCAGACAAGTATCGCGAGTTCTGCTTGCTTCTTAGGGGTCTTTTCTATACCTTATTACTATAACCACCTTCTGGTAATAAACCCCATTATTCTTGATTACACTTACAACAACTTCATTGAGCTCACTGAAATCCCTGAACTAGTCAGTGCTTTCTTGCACCAAACAAATAATCAGACAAATGCTTGCAGAACTTGCTCACTTTTCAGCACCACAGTTAAGAAAAAAAAAACCCAGCAAAGTTAAGACAGTTCTCAGAGTCCCACCTTTTGGAATTGCTTTAGCCTTTCATATCTTATAAATGTATTTAAATAATCTACATAAAGTGAAAGAGAAGTACATAAAGTTCTTATCTATGTTTCCTGTTTTGTTAATATGCAGTGTTTCTTCCACTGAGGCTTCTCTCACAACGCATGCAGATAGATTTCCTATACTGAACACCTGACACAGCTTACTAATTAAGATTACTTTTACTTTTACATAGCACACACGATCATTCAATACAAAAAATACCCCAAAACGCATCAGTGATGCTATTTTGCTGGTATATGAAGCTGCTACAAAAAAAGTCATGTATCACACCACTTTCCTTGTTTACGTTGTCTGACTGAATTCATCATCTGTTCATTATATAAAGATCCTGCATTACTATTTAAAAAAAGCGAACACCAAAAGGTGTGTTATGTGGTCAATATTTTTAAAAAATCAGAACAAATTCTCCCCTCTTATAGAAGACTACTCTCTCGCTAAACATGCTCCAACTGTGTTTTATAGCACAACTTCTATTATTGTTACTGCTATATATCCTTAACGTCTAACAGGACGAAAGGAAAAAGAGAGATTGTTTTTACTGGAAAAGGCCAATCAGCTGTTCTACCTTAATTAAAAATATTAATAGCAACTTATTTCAGTAGCAAGATAGCACTTTACAAGCAATTTAAATAAAAGGAGAAAGTTATTGCAATCTGTCTTTTTACAGACAGGTCACATTCATTTGCATGTAATACTGTAATATTTAACTGAGATGCTCCAGCACATCAGTGCCAGCAATAAGCTTTTGCCCCCAAAACACACTCCTCCCATTTTAAATGGGACGGACAAGACTAAATTAGCGTATCTCCATAAACTAATCAAGTACATTTAGTAGGTTCCCATATTTTTATCTCAGTGAACACATTATTTGGCGTTCACCTCAAAAACACAGTTGTTAAGTTTAAGGGGAAAATGTTATCATCCTTGTCTTCTCCTAATCTCTTAACTCCAAGTCATGAAAAAATGAGAATGCTGAAAAAAAACCTGAAAAGCTAGTTAATGAAACATTAGTACTGTGTGTCCAACCACACCTTTTCCTTCAAACAGTCAAGTCTTGAAGCAATGACTAATGTAAAACTAACACGGAGCAGAAGGTTATTAAAAAAAAAAAAGTACAAAGGTCTACGGGCCAAACACAAGCACTTTAGAAACACACAGTTGTTCTTCGGCGAGATACCGATGCACTCTGAGGCGTTAGCTGGGAGGAGAAAAGGACCAGAGAGGGCTCAATTCCGAAACTGGTTTTTTCTGTGGCAACCTTCCACACCAGTTACAGTCACGTCATTTGTTGCTGAAACAGCCCGGGTTCAGCGTCGGTGCTAATCTCATCCTTCGGAGACTTGGTTCCCCAGCGGTCCTAGCCTTCGGCACCCTACTTGCACTCAGTAATCGGTATCTACAGACAGGCCGCCGCTTCTCCTCACAGCACCGCGGCGCGCAGCGCCTCAGGCAGGGGCAAGGCCGCTTCCCCGCCACGGGCAG
>VYZV01045329.1:163528-188079 GCA_013401275.1 Pandion haliaetus
GGTGCCGGTCCCCTCGCCGCCGGCCGGGCCCTCCCGGCGAGGCTGGCCGGCGCGGGCGTTCGTCTCGGCGGGCTGCCGTTGCGGGGTGCCTCCCGCCTCGCCGGAGGCGGCCTCGGAAGCCCTCGGGGTCGGCGTTGCCGCCGCAGGAGCGGTAGCGGGAGCTGACTTCAGCCGGGGCTCTCCGGTGGCTCCCGGCGGGCCCTGGAGAACCAGCAACGGGAGACCGGCGGTTTTAGTAGTGCAGCTTTCCCGGCGGGACGTACGGCCCTTAACTCTGCTCGGACCCTGGCGGGTGAAGTCAAGGAGTTTGTGAAAGACGAGCAAAATACTTTCTAGAGTGTTTTAAGGTCTCGCCGTTTTGAAGCTTCTAGTACTGGCCTAACTCTCTTTATGGCGTAGAGAGTTATAGGTGGAGAAAAGAAAAGCTAATATATCTGAAGATAGCGTAAAACTCTTTTAAAGTAGGTTTGGGGTGAGAGGGCGTGTGTGTTAAGTGCTTGGTCTCCTTTTCGAGTTCACAACCTCCCTGTTTCTCAGGGTCTTCTGACTGATACCGTTTCCTCTCCTCCAGTCTACTGCTGCTACAGTTGCGATAGGACACTCACCACTTCGTTCACTAGTACGATGATGACACTGTAAACGGCTGAAAGAAGCCAAGACCAAATAGCCACTTGAATCTTCCCAGAAGTGCATGTGTTCTTGTTTTACTCTGTTATGCTTTTGTCTTTTATCTTTTCCTGATGCTTGTCTAGCGCACCAAGAAAGCTCCAGGTATTCTTCTGTAGGCAAAGTTGTATTTGGGGTGTAATTCAATGAGCAGCTCTTGCTGTCTTAAGAGGTTCTCTGATTCAGCCCCCTCCCCTGTTGCGTTGATGCAGACTGTGTAGCAATCCTGCTGAAAAATAACCATGGAAATGGTACCTGCGTTTTTACTGGTGTCTTTTTTTTCTATCCAGTTTAGTGTGCAATGGAATGCACCATGTTTTTATCTGGGCATAAGGACACGTGACAGCTCTGATCTGTGCTGATGCTACAAGTTGAACTATGTCCTTACCCTCTGTTCAGAAAGGAACTACAGGTAAAAAGTAGGGAGTAGCTGAACGTGGAGAGTCACCTATAAACTTAGAAATCACATAGTCCCTTCTCTTAATTTCCCACTTGGAATGTAAACTGCTACACTGGAAACTATGTAGGCTGTTGGTATAATTTTTAATCTCTGTAATATTTGTTGCCATTTGTATGGATTAATTCAGTAGGAACTCCTACAGTACAATCATATGTGAAATGGAGAACAGTTGGCATATGTAAACAGGGGTCTTGATTCCTCACTGCCCTGAAAATCTCAGGATTCATGCTATGTTAAGTGGATATGAAATGTTACCAAACCAGAATGGTGGCCTGCTTCTAGGAAATGGGAAACAGGAGTCCGGAGGAACAACAGCAGAAACTTAGTAAAACAAAGAGTAACAAGGGTGAAGTAAGATAAGCAGGGGAAGGGTCAAATGAGAGTGGAGAGCAAGAGAAAAGGAAAAATAAAATGTAAAATCAGAATAAGTAGGTCTAGAATAAAGGGAGGAGAAAGTACAGAACCTGAGAGAGCAATGACTTATTACTTGCAAGGTTGCTTTTACCAAAGGTGTACTGGATTAATTAAATGAACTTCAAATCGGTCTCAACTGGTTTTAACCTGTAATTCAGATATTATTACATTGGCTTAGCTTCCACAGAATAACAGCTTTTAGAAAATGAAGAAGCTTACTTGCCTTGCCTGGTAAATTGAGCTATTTCTGAACGTTACTGTTGTGACTGTGGAAGGCACAGTCTACTGGCAGGATGTGAGAGGTGGCATGATGCCATCTCCAGGCCTTCCAGGCTCTGGGTGGCTCCAGGTGGCTGGCTGTAACCCTCAGCATTATTAGGAACAGGCTGTTCCAAGTGCCCTGTATCCTTGCAGAGCCATGCATTGCAAGGTCTCTCTGTATTTTAGAGTTTGCCACTGAGGCAAGATGGGAAAGGGTAAGAAGTAATAGCATGAAGGAGAAGGTGATCTTGAGCCAGTTTGTTGTGGCACAATGGAAGTATAAAGAATTAAAAACAATATCTTTGAGGTCCTGTCAGATTTGCAAATATACTGAGTGACTATCAGTGAAGGAGAGCTATTTCATTCTATCTGGTATTAGTCATACAGTCATAGCTTTTTTTATTTGTTTTGGCACCCAGAGCAGCCAATACATTATCTAATTTGACTGCCGCGTATCACAGGCCATCAGTTCCCACCCAATTTATATCACTGTACTGAGCCCAATAGGGACAAAATATGTTGTGAAAAGGCACCCCATTTTAACTTGCCAATACAAAGAACTGCATGGTATACTGATTCTTTTGATTTCTTATTCCATTAGCTGGTAGTAGCCTTTGTCAAATTCATGTTTAAACTTTTATATCAATTTTAGGATCAGCAACAAACAAGTACTGTTTCTTTTTATTCACCTTCCTTGGGATGTGACTTGAAAGTAAGATGATCTTGCTCTTTCATTCTGTGTCATTTGGAAAGCACTGATTCCATTATGGTTGCAAATCTTATTAAAAAAAAAAAAATCTAATGGCATGTTTTCCTTCTGAAACTTCCTGGTATCTTATGAGCTTTGAATCTGATCTCTTAAAATGATTGTGCTTGTTTTCCAGCTTTTTAGACGAGCAATTTAGTTAACAGGTATTTGCTTGATTGTTTTGCTGCTGTTGTGCTCCTTCAGTATTTCAAGACATTAATATATTTTTCTGCTTTGTTTAATTTATTCTGAAATTAATCCAAATTGCAGTCTTTTTGTTTTTTAACTTTCCACAGATGTGCACAGTCCTTGCAGAACACTGGCATGCCTATCTTTAATTTAGTGATTATTTCTCTGTTTGCAAGATTACCCAGGTTTTCTCATTTGGTGTAAGCATGCAGGCACCGTGGCTAGAAAGTGGGAATTGTCGGCACAGAATGCTTGGTCCTTGGAAATGCAGGATTATGAAGATAAATATCAGTCACAAAACCAGTGTTGCCTTTGTTTCTCTCTTTTTTTTTTTTTTTTTTTTTTTCTGGAAACTATTTAGTGCTACCTGGTTTGTCTGTAATCTGTTACAGGTATTGAAATTACAAAGGTTTGGGAAAAAATAACTGGAGAAGAGAGTGATGCTCATGGCAGGCTAACTGAACAAACAAGCAGCTGTTTAGTGTTCACAGGGGAAATTATTTAGATGTGTGGGTTTTTTCCCCTCATTAAAACCTACAATTTGATTTCAAAAGTTACTGCAAGCTGTTGTGTTGATGTCACAGCAACTCAGTCAATCATGATACAATTGACTTTGGAAACTGTAATTTCATTTGGTTTAAAAAGCAGTAAATGTTCTGCTTTTTTTATTGTTGAACTGGGGAGGTGTGGCACCTAGTAGAAGGTGTATTTTTGAAGTAGTAGTGGGCTGACATTTTGCTGTTTTAGCAAGGGTTTTTACAGAAATTTTAAGTTTCAAACGGTAGCATTCAAAATTACTGTTCTATCGTGGGTATAGATTTCTCTCCCGCTGTGGGAAAACAAAATATCAAGGAAGACTGTTTGGATACTGCCAAGTTGTTTGCATTTTCGTATTTTTTTTTACTTCCGTGGCTTTGAAACATCAGGTATGAATATTTGATTCTAGATCCCTCAAAGTGTTCTGCATGGTCACCGAATTTCTGATTACACAGCCACTTTTAATCTGGCTCAAGCCCAGCTGCAATGGAATGGGACAATGCAACTCTGTCATGATATCTCTCCAGCTTTCCTTGTGCCAGCAAACGTGATCGTGCAACTGTGCGGTGGGCTAGATTACAAAATTGATCTAGTTTCCCCTGAAACCTCCCTATAACATATGCTCATATTTTTTAGTTGAATCAATTTCCTGATCTGGCTCACTGTTCCGGCATCTAATGCCTGCAGTAAGATGTTTGCAAGTAGCTGCATACAGAGGGAATGGGGGACCTCCTCTTTTGGCAGCAATGTGAAGTGTTTTGCCCTGGGTACCTGTTTCAGCAAAATGGAGGCTTGAGGAAGAAGAGCTTGCTGGACCACAGTAGAAGCTCAGTTGCTAAGTTGAATCAGGTTTCAGAAAAGTAACCTTTTCTTAGCAAAGCAAAAGGATCCTGAACCAATATATTGATTCAGCTTATAGTGTGGCACCATGAGTGGTTTTGTTAATATTTTCTGTGGGGGTAGCATACTGCAGTGGGAGGGTAGGAAGAAGTGCCCTGTGAAGGGAAGTCCTCAAGTAAGCTTTGCTGCTGAAGCCAGCTGATTGTGAAACCCGGCTTCATCACAGCGTGCACTGGAAGTCAGGGTTGCTCTTGGCTGTTACTGCATCTACCAAAACTGGGCAGCTTGGCAGCAGCCAAAAGGATGATTTGGTGAGAGGATGTGAGGGAAAGCTGAGTAGGATGTCCAATAAGGAAAAGGTGATTAGCAGTCACTCCGTTCCGTGGGGTTTCAGGTCCTAAGCTTGTAACTTTTATAGAAACTAATAACCTTTAAAAAAAAACCAAACCAAAAAACAAAGCACAAAACAAACCCTCCCCAATCCCACAAACAAACAAAATAACAGCTCTAGAGAATGCAGGTACTTATATCTGCTCAAGGGCAGGTGAAGGCCTGCTAAAATCCTTTGCAGTTCCTACTGACTGCTACAGTTCTCAAGCTGAACAAAGTATTACCCATCTTCTTACTAGGCCGTATTTGACACCTGGAAAAAATGTTGAGAAATTTACCAAATTGTAATCTTTCTTATTAGACTAGGGATACAGAGTTTCAAACTGCAGTCTAGAGATCCTTATGAATAAGGAGGCAACAAAGAAAATGTATATGCAAAGAGAAGATTGATTCTTTGAAATGAGAGGCTTCAGACAAGCATGCTTTGTTTTTTTGTAGTAGGTTATCAGACAACATTACCCAGTGATTTAAAGTGAAGGTGTGCCAAATGCTTCCCTGCACATAACTCTGCAAATTTGGCCTAGCAGAACTGGCAAAAGCTGACAAAATGATACTGATGCTTCTGACAAAATAACCTGCAGTGGCTTCTAAATCATATGAATTATTGATCCCTCTTGCCTGCTGTCTCATAGGCTGCAGACAAATGTTCTTCTCGGACTCCAGCTATGCTACTGTCAGACAAAAATCAGCTAGGCTAGCTTAAGGTATGGTGATAGAGAGTCTTTGGTGTCAGCACTAACTCACAAGGTCCTGCTTCCTCAAGTTCCTCTTTCCCCCTCCCAATGGCTATTAGCCCTGTTTGTGTGTCTTCACCTTAAGCTCGGTTTGTGAGGCAGTCTTTTTAAACTCTGAGGACTGATGCAGAATTGCTTTTTAGTATAACCATAAATCTGCAAATCACTGCAACTGAGAAAGCTGTAGCTTCTCATAGGGTGTAATAGGGAAAAGTAGCTCAGTTTAAGGAGAAATTGGACTTACCCAAACAGCGTACTATGTTCTGGAAGCACTGATAAAGCAAAACTGTACCCTCATACAGTATAAATGAAACCAGCTGACTTCTGCCTGAAGTTCATTAGAAATGCTTCCACAAATTGGTCTCTCAGCAGAGCTGTGGGGAGGAGGCCTCCAGCAGTGGGTCAGCGAACCTTTCCATACAGATTTGGTTTTTTAAAGAAAAAAACATCAGTAACAAAGCTAGCATGAAAAAGGGGTAGGTGGAAATGCTTTAATTTAAAATACTACATGGAAGGCAAGAGCATCTGCAAAAGGCAAGGACAACTTAAAATCACCTGTTTCATTCTATAAAACAAAGAATTGGACTCCTGTTTCCCTTCCTGCTTTGAGAAAATTTGGGCTTTGGCTAGTTAGAGAAAATAAAACTATCATGACTGAAAACCATGTATTTCTAATTGTTCGTTATGCAGTGCTGGAAACAAAATCACATCATTTTGTTTATCTGAACAGTGATGGGGCGGTGATTTAACAGCAGTAATCCAGATACTTTGTACAGAATTTGTAAGCCCAGTCTTCAGTAGGTAACTTATTTTTTTTAGAGTGACTTGATGACTTCTGCATACTCTGAGCGTCTTTATCTGTCTTCCACTGAACTTCTGCTACTACTTAGTATTGATTATTTTGGTGTCTGGTGGTTTAGTAGATGTGATGCCTCTTACAGGACAGACCGTTCTGCTTACAGCTCCTTTAAGGTCTATCTCCTTAACTATCCTTGCCTGTAAAATTACATTCTTATTCCGTTGGCCCTGCATTATTATACATGGAATCCACCATTGAAATTTCTGTGGTACGGTGCATATCCTACATCTTGATAAGAAGTCGTTGCAATTAATTCTTGCCTACTGCATAGGCATAGCTTGTTACCAGAAAAAAGGAGGTCTATGCTTACTTTGTGTAAGACCAGATTGCCTATGGTGTTACAACTTCATTGATGCCTGTTGCAACTAGGATCCTCTGTATGAGGAGACCGGTGCCTGTTTGGTTCAAAAAGGTTATAAGCAATCAAGCACTGTGTATTGAAGGGTAAAGAGATGTTTGTATCTCCCCTGCAAAGATGGCTCTTGGCAGAAACATATGGTTAGTCCTTCAGGATGACCACGCATCAGGGTGGTCATCTGGTAGCAGGAGGGCATCATTAATAGAGAGCACTTCAGTATCACCTTCCAAAGTGGGCCACCTGAGAGCCAGCCCTTCTGCTTGCGTTGGTTTACTTTGCTGACTAGTCTGTCCCCAGGCTGTGAGCTCTGTAACCTCCTTAGTTTCTCTTGTCATTCAGTTCCTTTTAGTCTCCTGAGTATCTGTTCTGAAGTATTTTCTGTCTCACCCCAGTCCTTTCCTCCTTACTGTTCTTGCACCTCTAGCAACAGTTTTCTTTTCTGATTAAGCCCTCCTTTTCTTCTACAAAAACTGTAATGAAAAGATGCTGCTTTTGCAAAACCTTAGAGCTTTTACGTTATGATCAGGAAGTTATATGTTAGCTGATGATATTAGTCCTATGAAACCTTCCTTGCTGGTTACTTACACAGTTTTGTTGGGGGTATTTTGTTGTTTTTTTTTTTTTTTAAGTGTATGCTAGTTCACTTAGAAATACAATAATTTACCTCCTCTTGTATATTTATATAGTATCAAGAATAGTTAATACTGACCCAGATTTTACAAAGTACTTTGGTGTGTTTAAGCCTACACGTGCAGCTACGTTTTCTGTTGGATCCAGACTAGAAGGGCCATTATCTTGCCGAACAGAGTCCTCAGGACAAAGTCTTAAGTGCATGGGAAGAAGAATGGCACCAAAACTTTTATATGGAAATAAACAGGCAGATATTTTTTCATACACAATTTGGAATTATCTATATGGATAATATGACTTTGTTCTGAAATATATTTTAAATAGTGAACATACTGTGGGTTTTAATTTCCATACAGGTTCAGTTTGAAGTGCTGTGCCTTGCACAGCTCTGGGTGCCGCTTGCTAGAGAAAGAATGCATTTTCTTAAGTTACCAAGGTGATAGTTTGGTGTTTTTTGTTTTGGGTTTTTTTTTTTTACGATGAAGTTAAATGTTCTAGTTACAGACAAGCAAGAAGAATTAATTTGATTCATTTTAGCGGTTAGAAGGCAGGTCAAATTTTGGACCAGGAGCATCATTTTGTTGGTGCTGTTAAGCAAAGAAATCCTAAACAAGAAAATTACTTCTCTCAGTATTTTTCTGCACTGTTAGGTCTAGTCCTAGTATTCATGTGAATCAGATCTTTTTTTGGTTTAAAAAAAGAAAAAAAGACTATATCAGTTTTATATGGGTGGCTGAAATGCTTGGTTCCAAAAGTGGTGGGCCTTAAGAGAGAATGAATTGCAATGTTTTGTTCCACTAATATAAATCTCTTCAGAGTCTCAAGATAGTGCTTTGGCTTTGTTTTTCATTAATAGAAAAAATGAAGGGAAAAAAAAAAGTCAAGGCAAAGCCCAAATAGTTTGTTGAAATGCAGGGAGTGTTGAGTCTGTGGCAGTTTTCTGTTACAGCATCTTTACTTCTGTTGTGCTGAATGAGTAATGTAGATTTAAGCGTTTCATCTGATGGGTGTCAGAGCAGCAGAGTGGCAAGTTGCTCACTGCACCATTACGAAAATCCCGCTTTCCACATAGGCTAGCGAATAAGCAGATATGCTTTATGAGTCAGACAGTTAAAGGTCAACTTAACGATACATTTGTTATTTCTTAAGTCATGGAGAAAATTGTAGGGTGCTATAATGGATAACTCAGACTCACATCTTCCAATGAATCTTTAAATGAATATCTTGAAGCTTATTGCTTAATTTGTAACTTTTTGCTATATATGGAGGTAATAAATAGGAAGCTAGATGGAACATTAATGAAAAAGTATATAATAAAACTCTGCAGATTTCTTGTGTTCAATTCCAAAAGTCTGTAAGTAATGTCTGTAAGGATTTTTGCCTTTAGCTCAGCAAAGCAGGATGTTACTCAGGATTGCCCAGCTACATGCTAGAAATTGCCCAGAGAGGTTGTGGCTGCCCCATCCGTGGCAGTGTTCAAGGCCAGGTTGGATGGGGCTTGGAGCAAGCTGGTCTGGTGGAAGCTGTCCCTGCCCATGGCGGGGGGGCTGGAAGTAGATAATCCTTAAAGTCTCCTTCCGACCCAAACCATTCTATGATAATTAACTACTGACAGCGTCAGAGCATTTTCTCATTTCATCCCCTCTTTCAGTTAAACTTTGAAATTGCCAGGTGTGCTGTCTGCGGCTGGCTAACTTTGCAGTGGGCGCATTTGGTCAGTGAAAAACGTATTGTGCATGTTTTGTTCAAAACAAAACAACATAAAACGCCAGCTGACTCTCTTGATTCAAGGTTGAGTGGTAGACATGGGTGACTTCATTTCCTACCCTTTTCATGTCAACTTGTCAACTTTAAAAAAATTTGCTTCCTTTCTTTTATTTATTTGTTGCAATTTTTTTTTCTATATGAAGTGGGTTTTAAGTTTATTTTATCTTGGATTTGCTACTTAGAGTATTCGAAGACTAGAGGGGGAATAGTAGCTCTCTTGTGATGTACAGATGCTCGGAAAGCAGATGAGCTATTTCCCACCACCCCCACCGCCCTTGCAGTGTGACAGGGTATTCCATGAAGCTGATTGTTTTAAGTGTTACTCAAATTGATCTTCCTACTTTGGATTAAGTTTTACTTAATGAGGAAGTAATGTGATTATCATAGATAAAAAGGGCTGTGTCTCTTTTGGGAATGTACAATTTCTGATACTTTATTTCAAACAGATCCATAATTCTTTCCTTAGGGAATGCAAATCTAAATGATAATCAAACTGTGGGACTTCCCTAGCAACTGTTTTGACACTGAATGATAACAGTATTATACTGTGTATTTTCTTCCTGGGGAAAGGATTGACAGCTGCAAGATTAAAACTGTCTGGGTGGGTGCCATTTTCAGATAGGTAGTTCAACTAGAAGAAGAGAATGGATCTGATGAAAGGATAAAGCTGGTTATTTGCTTGTTGTTTTTACTCCCTGCTATACAATGGAGTGATTCTCTGCCTCTGTTTCTCTAACAATAATTAGGATCAGAGGGTTCAAACAACTGCATGTTAATACTCCTCTTCTTTGAATGGAAACATGCAGTAGCTAAGCAATTAACATTTACTTTAAACTTTAAAATCTAGGAAAAAACCTTCCACAAAATATTTAAGAAATCTCCGTATATTCAAAAGAGCATTGAAAATAAGGACTTCTGTGTTTGGTTTTTTTTCCCTGAGTTTGGATGTTTCAGGAAACATCTGTCCTAATCTGTAATCAAAGTTCCCATTGATGTTGTATTTAAAGTTTTCAATGAAGTCAGTGGTTCACTTCTGGTTCTTAATTGTGTATGCCCACTAGTAATTTACCTGAACTACTGACAGGATTGTAACACCTGCTGTTGCGAACTTCAGCAACCTTCATTCGCACAAAATGTGAGTAGCTGTTAAACTGTCATTGATTATGCTGTTAAATTGTGTTTTGTGTAGAGTTGATATGGCTTCATATTACTGATTTTACATTTAATAATTTGACTGATTTAAAACATGCACAAAAAGTTTTAAATAGCATGCCCAGATCATTAAACGCTGTGCCTCCCCACCCAATAATTCTGCCCTTATGTTGATTAGCAGCAATTTAGCTGGAGGAAAAAATGACACTCATGACCCAAATCTGCGAAGATTTATGTATGCAAATCTCTTGCTGAAATGAGGTAGTGAAATTTAGGCTCCTTTAAAGTTAATGGTTAAACTCATTGGGAGTACTCATGCTTGTGGAATTGGGACCCTAACTGGGCAGGAATCATCACCAGTATCAACATGTGACAGGGTGTGATTGACAGACTGCAGGCTTTGCTTTCTCCAGAAATGCTAACACTTGTAGAGTTTAATTTCTGTTTAAATGAAAGGGAGTAGGATCTTGCCTTAATATTTGGTTTTCCCATATTTAAGAATACACTTAAGTCATATACCTCAGGCACAAGCAAGTGTTTACATTAAGACTGCACTGGTGTGTTTAGTTGAATTGGAGGCATAATCTTTTGAGAGATCATATTTGTTACTAACTGAAAGAGTTCTGAACTGTAGTGAAATACTAAAATATCAACAGGAGGAGAAACAGAGGATTGGTAAACCTTGTGTTTTTGACTTACTAAAAAGATTTAGTCATGGCTGGTTGTAGACATAGCTGATTTAGCATTCTTGTGGAACAGTTTTCTATGTACTAAAGGCTTCTGTCTGATGTCATGTTTCATCTTTTGTACTTTTTCTTTCTGAGATGCATCAAGACTTCCAACCTAGAGGCTGTACTGAAGTTTGAACAAAGCCTTGAAGGAGGGTGTCTGAATTCAGGCTTAGATGAACTTTTATAGTATTGAAGAGGTTTCTAGATATATCACCATTAAAGCAGAAATAAATTTAACGTGCAGTGCTTTCATCATTTTGACTGGTACATTTTCTAGTTACTGAAGATAAAATACACGTTTATACAGATCTTGCCCTTTCTGAAACCACCTTAACATTCATTTTCAGTGTTTTAGTGAAGTCGTAAGGTTGAATTTGTGATAACAGAAAAAAATGTCCATTGAAAGGCTGAGATCAAATACAGATGTATGATGTCATTGCGGAAGAGAGAAATTGGTAGGATGGAAGGGAATAAGCACTTATTTAATCAAACACAGTAGCCCTAAAATTACAGATGGTCAGTAAGTTGTTTTTTGCATCAGTTCTGTTCCAGCAAATGTACTCTCCTGCTTTCTTTTCAAAGGAGATGAAGCTAATGTGAATATGTGAAGTTTTGTTAAAATGGTGACATTATATCAGAAACATGTCAGTAGAAAGAAGAGATACTAACAATTTGCCAAAGGGATAAATAAATAAATAAACCAGGTGGGTAGCTGCTAATCTTACTAGTATGCATTGTTATTTTTCAAAAAGGACAGCATTTCTTGTGTTGGAAGAAGCTTGTCATTTAAAGCTGGCCAGATGGACACAGATTAGGATGATGGCTCTCAAAATGTGTAATACAGGAGAATGGTGCTAACATGGCAGGTGGGCAGGGAACAGTAATAATTAAGTTTTTTATAGAGAGAAGTGGATATGATGGATTCAGTCTTCTTAAAGCTTTCAAGTACTCCTAATTTTTCACCAATAAGTTATTTTTGCTTTCATATAGGGTTAGATATCACCATGTAGTACTCTCTTCCTGAGTTTATCAATAGAAGTAGTGCCAGGATGGTCAGAAACCAAAAAAAGCAGGCTGGAAGAAGGCTGTCCACAGCAGAGGGATATAATTTCTTTTAAGCTTGTGAGAGACTAGATTGTTAGCTCCTCGTGCCGTTAGTTTTTCTAAAGGCAGATGTTTTGTCCAGCCTTTACGTTACTCATAATTTTGAAATGTCTCTTCAGCCTTATTTGTTTCATTTAACCTAATAAAATCTTGATCCTGCTAAAGGTTTGATGCAGTAATGAAACTGTCCAGTGGTATCACCTTTCTCTTTATTTCCAGCTAAAGTTCCTGACCTGTTTTTCTTTTAATTTATTTTTAAGTCCCATGCTGTTGTGCTTTGACAGTGTACAACAGAGATGGAACAGGTACTGTGGGCTGATGGGGAAGGCAGGAGAATAACCAGAAGCCAGCTTGGAAATCACACTGGGAATGAAAAGTATGGGTTTGGCTGTGCAAGAAACTGCTCATTCTGTCAAAAGTTGGATACGGATTGCTGATACTTAGGAAAGGTAGTTTGCATCCTCCTATGCTATTGTACGGCACATAATACTAATTGGCAGAGCTCCCTAATGCGGCTTTTTTTCTTCTTCATTTAGAGCTTTCCTACAAATCTGCTGAGTTGTCTAGTTCTTAGTTCTCCAGCTAAAATGCGCCTTTGCCCTCCCCCTGCTGCTTATGTCTCCAGGCTTGTTAGTATCTTCAGTAAAAATGCCATCCTCTTTATCACGGTATGGGTGGAGAAGGAAGCCCTTCTCCATTCGTGAGAAGTTAATCTGATTTTGCTGTTAGTTACAACCCTGACCAGTCCTTGCGTTCGCATGGTGACAGGAGGTAGCTCCATGTCTAGTCAGTGCTCTTAGGTACTTGAACCACGCTGTTTCAGCCTGGTCTGCTTGTTCTTGAGAACAAATCTGAGCTTAAACTTCATTGCATCTTAGGTATTTGGAGACAAGCTTGCACTCACCCGTAGGCTTTGAAGCACCTTGCAGAGTGAATAGGAGGAAAGTCTTAGCTTGTGCTGCCTGTTGGCTTGGACTTGAGCTTGCATCCATCAGGGATGTGGGAGCACAGCCATCCTGGCCTGGTGTGCTTCACATATGCCAGCAGTGTTAGGGCAGACGATCATCCAGGTGTTTTCCTGGAAGGCTGCAGTGTTATATGACACAAAGAATTAACAGCTTTGTAAGTACCACTTAGGATCAGCAAACAAAGCGTGGCATGCCCTAGCTGCTTTGGATCAGCATCTTGTGCGGCACTGTGGACAAAGTCAGTACCTCCTGCTGCTGTTGTCCCAGGGGGCTTCTGGAGTTTTTCTGCTTTACAGTCCGACCACATTGGGGCACAGCCAAGAAAGGGAACCCAGGTGGATTTTTTTTTTTTTGAGTTATTGGATAAAATGTTTTGGATTAAACACTCAAATGACATCTCATTTTGGTTTAGGATGTTTGGATGTGAGGTGTACACACTATTCAAAAACCTTCAAAGTAGATTTATCCATACGTATTAGGGGATAGACAACCGTCCAATATGTGGGAATCCTTGTGGTTCCAGTGTTTCGGAGACCCTTCAGAAGTGGCATTGGAAACCCAAGTTTTCCTCTTTCATGCCTCTTATCCCTAACCACTGGGGTACAATGATTTAAAGAAGAAAAGGTCCTTTTCTCTGTTGTGAATGGTACCCAAATTTCCTTGTGGCTGTATTCTAAAGAGTATTTTAAAAGTTTATATCCTAAGATGTCAACCTTCTTGAGTCTTTTCTTAATCTTTCTGGGCACAAATATTAAATGGATTGACCAAGTTCCTAGAGAGTGTTCAAGCTGCATTTTATGGATGTTAATAAACTAATTGCTAAAAAAGCCCATAGAAACAAACCTATTCCCAATGAAAATACACTATAAGTACTAGAGCAGAAGTGAAGTTACTCTTGTTCTGAGGAGTACTACTTGCTGAATAATTGTCCTTTAGAAAAGAAGTATGTGAATTAAAGTTATTCTTTTGTAATCTGTGAAGGTGAAAAGATTTTTAAGGCAGTGAGCTCTTACTGAAATTGATATTTCTACTCTTAAGTATTTTAGCTTCAAAAACACATAGTATATGGAAAAAATCATTAGCTGTAACTCATTAGTTCTGTTCAGGCAGCTGCAAACCTTTAAAAATTAATTTTCATCATGAAGTTTAAAGTCTGGGTTGTAAGCTGTAGTATTCATTCAGTGCAAACTTTCAATTGAAGTTGACGGGGGCTTGCAGGGTAGAAGTTGAGGAAGCACCCCCAGAATTAACCCACTGCCATCAATTAAACTTGTAGTCTTTAAACCTACAAATAATTCCATCTTTGTAGAAGTGTCATTATGATGTAAATATACCAAGGCTCACCCTAAATTGATTTCCTTTCTCCTTTTATTACAGACTCCACAACTAGGAGAAATACTAACAGATCTCAGAATTTTAATGAGAGCATTGACATAGTGGAAATTACTCTTTTAAGTTATAAAATGCAAAAATTCTGATGGTCTCTTCAAGAGCGAAAGGATAAAGGTGCTTAAAAGCACTGCCAGATGTACTGAGATGCAAAATCCAGTGGCTCTTGTTAGAAACTAAAACACCCCCTGAAATATTTGCATTACTTTCCATGGACTGGAGTAGAAATACAAGAGGAAGTAGAAAAAAATTCTGACGCATATGATTTTCCATGGGTTATGCTTGTAAGAATGTAAAATGGAAGTAGATTTTATGTTCTTTGAAATTGCTGAATCACTGTTCTTCCACTCGGCCTGGGGAGACTGAGATCAACGGGGTTTTCCTCAGACTACTGACGCAAACCCTATGCTCGAAGAATACTGCCTGATAGCAGCTTGCCTGTATCGATAGAAAGTATCTCTATGGTAAGACTGGTGTGAATGAATACGGACTGCAAAACTGATGATGGAGGCTTAAATGCCCTTTCTAAGGATTAACCTTGTGAGAAGAGCAGAGTTGGAGAATCTTTTGAGGTAGATTGTGTGCTTTGTACCACTGTACTCAAAAATACCACTGAATTCCCTCTCTAACTTAAGCATGGGCAAGTTGGGTGCCAAGAATTGCAAGTGCTAGCAGGTAAAGCAAAGCCAGTTTTCATTGTTGCAAATCTCTCATTTTGACTTTGCAAGGAACTTTGATGTCTCACTCTGTAGTCAGGACTATCCCATATTGTGTTTTCCTTTGTAGATATATTTTCCTCTTTCAGTTTGAGGAATTCTGGCATCTTGGTCAAAGCTGCTGCTGTCACTGGGCTGTTAGAAATATAGAAAGTCAAAAGTGGTTCCACAAAGCGCGTGCAGACAATCTGCTTCAAGTCTAATGCAGATATATTTATTTATGTTTGCAGAATCTCAGAATGTGGTAGCCTTGCTGATATCTCTGCTAACGAAAATCAACATTGCTGTGTAAATATTAACCATAGTACACAAAAACCCTCAAGAGAACTTGCTGTTGTTTAAAAATCATACTGCTGATATGTAAAGCTTGAGTGGCTCCACTGGCGAACAGCCATACTCATTCAGAATCCTTGTGTTGGTTCTTCCCCCTTGTTTTCTTGGCTCGATGTAAATATAGGTTAAATCTGATGGTATAGGAGGAGACTTGGTGCCATTATTCTTCACTCTTATGTTGGTAAGAGTATCAGTAGGGTTATAGAAATATCAAGCCACAGTTGAATATTCATGTCTTCCTGAATGAGGCTAGGAATTGTGATGACTTATGATCTTTCTAAGAAAGGTATGTATGAAAGTCTGTTTTAGACTGGTCAATCAAAAAAGCTTTAAAATAAAGAATTTCAATATATTGTGATGTTTTACCTGAATTTAGAGGAAAGGGACGTGGTTGATTTACTCTTCAAGGGAAGGGTAAAATTCAGCAAAGAAAAAAAAAAAGCCTGGTTTTGTTTCTTTGTGATTCTCATTGAAAGCCTTAAGAAGAAATAATTGAAAAGTAGTACTAAACAAATATTTTTAGTTTTCTTACAGCTTTTTTCTACTTTTTGAGCTTTATTAGTCTGTTAAGTTTCCCTGTTAACTTTAATGACTATAAATTCAGTGGAAAATTATGTCACATAATTGTGCTGGAGTTTCCAGAAAGTGCTGAATACTATAGAATTCCATGGGAAATTATGCCAGTTTGCAGGGTTTCACTTTTTTTTTTTTTTGATTCACCCTCTGGCCATTAATTACATAATTTCATGATGTGTCTGATGTGTCTACTTGCCCCTCCTGCCATGAAAAAGATTTTGGAGGCTGGAAATCTAAGGCAATTATGACATAAGGGATACTAGACTAAACCTAATTTACAGACCTGTAAACAACCTGAATAAAAGAATTTTCATTAAATGCCTTTTTAAATTGATCAGCCTATAGTTTAGATTCGTGTGTTGGTGATTGAGCATTACTTGTTCCAGTTATATTTCCAGTAATTCCTCCAAGAAATAGAGAAAGACAATCCTATGCATAGTTGACCTTTCTAAGAAAAAGCAGAAAAATATATTTTGTCTTCAGGGGGAAAAGAAGCAACATTTAAACTGTCTTTGTGCATCTTGAAGAAATAAGTAAGGTAGATCCTGTACTTTACTGTGTTATGTAAATCCCTACCTTAAGGCTTTACATATGTAATTAACTTGATTTTTAAAAAAATCTATTTCAAGCGAACTACATATGCATTTAGAAAATTATATGTAGATAAATTGATGTAGAGATAAAATATTACTGTGACAAATAGGCCAAAGTTGCTTCTGCTATGGGAAATTACCTCATTTGTCAGGATGAATTTGGCAGTGTTATATGGTTACAAGTTGAAACCAAATAATTGCTTTAAGCTGAGAAGAATGGAATCAACAGTGTGAATGTGCTAACCTTTTTCTTCCTTTCTTTTTCCATCGACCTTTGAGGAGTGTGTAGACTTCCGGATAGAACTGTGAGTTTATTCACAGATGACTTAGATTGTAAAATACACATTAATCTTTCAAAAGGGGAATGAACTCCCTCATGTATTGCCATATTTTCTTACTCTTGTGTATCTTTAATTTCAGTCTTTGTGATCAGGTGATGACATTCAATGTAGCTTCTGATCAATTGATATTGTCAATTACTTTCAGAACGAATTTGCAAGGGTCCTTTATGATTAATGAATGGTCACTCTTGGGTGAAGACAGATGACATTTAGACTTTCATATTTTTCTTTTAGTCTAAGGGACGGTTTCATAGCATTGTTAAGTAGCACTGAAGAATGTGCATGAAGAAGCATTGAGAAATGTCACACTGTCAATGACTATTCACTATTTTCTGCTTGGTTTGGTCACGGAATATTCACTGTATATAGCCTGGTGGTCATGAATTCTCTTGTAACTTGCATAGTTAACATGTACAGAATTAATATCAAACTGACTTTGAGCCACAGGAACAGTAGTGTGTGTGTGTGTATGTGTACTGTTGTGGGTGTAATTTCAAGTGCACTTAGTATTTGTTTGCAGTAATAGTGGAAGCTCATTCATGAACCTGTTGTCCAACTAGGTTAGATTTTTACACTTTAGCTGGTTTTGATGATTCTGCAATGCAGAATGTTGTCATGAAGAAACACAGCTCAGGAAAGTACAAAGCTAAGTGTCTGTGGTTGCAGTCTCACTTTTTTATCTGACAAATTAATAGCTCTCTGTCAAAGTAGTTCCCTTTCTGTTGCTTCTGCTGCGCTTCCTTCCCTCCTTGTTGCATTGTGCCATCCTTGGAATTTGTATGCATAAACTGGTTCAACTCACTAGAATAGCAGAGAAATAACTCCACAATACATAAATTAACAGATTTTGCTGGTCTGCTGTTTACTATGTTGCTACTTGCTGTGGGACCAGAAAAAGTCAAAGGTGTGCCAAAGTGGATGGAATTCTGTTTGTAGGGAGTTGTGGTATGGTAGAGCCAGATTTGAGGGAGAGGGTTTGTGGGGAGGCTGGTGAACGTGACCTTACCCTTCTGGCGTTGTTCAGCTATTGATTCAGTTCAACTGGAACACCTTGTTTTGATCTATCACTTTTCTTTGTATGCGAGACCCGTGATGGTGCCCATGCATGCTTAATGAAGGTGAAGGTAGGGGGTTTAAGACATCAAAGTTTTTTACTATGTTGTATATGTTATTGTATCTTAAATGTAAAGTTTATTCCAGTATGATGTGAATACTTGGTAACATGCTGCCTGTCATAATTGCTCATCAGGAACTAAGCCACTGTTGCTGAAACAGCTGACTTGGGTTGATAAGTGTTAATACAGAGACTCTTAAAGATGGTGTATAGGGATCTATACATAAACCACAGTCCCTAAATATAAGAAAAGAATGATCTTTTCAAGCTTAATTTCTAAAAAGCAAAGAACACCTCAAAAACTTACCTTACATTTGGGTCAATAGGATTGTTATATTCTGAAAAACACAAAGCAAAGAATAGGTGATCAGTGTGACAGCATTACAGATTCATCAAGGAAATAATATTTTATTTTCTTAGGTGGTAAATGATATGAGGCACATGGAATCTCTCTTAAAATGAAAGATGAACTTGTGGAATTTCCGTCTAATTAAATTTTTAGTGAGATGTGCCCTCTCTCTTCAGAAGACAATACATATTTTTTTAATATGTTTTTAGATTGCATCCACAATGTTGCTATTCTCAAAACATCTGTTTGTTTCTCAACAGGTATAAAAAATACATAAAAAATAAAAATGAGTGAACCAGACCATGGAACATTCTTTACAACTCATAGGATTAATGATGTAGGTATGTATGCTATCATGTTCAAATTTAATTGTTTTATCACAATCTGGAATAAACTACTTATGAAATACTCCGTGCAATTAATAGCTGCATATGGAAGCTGCTGTGGCATTCTGATCATAGAATCACAGAATAGTTTGGGTCAGAAGGGACCTTCAAAGATCACCTAGTTCCAACCCCCCTGCCATGGGCAGAGACACCTTCCACTAGACCAGGCTGCTCAAAGCCTCGTCCAACCTGGCCCTGAACGCTGCCAGGGATGGGGCAGCCACAACTTCTCTGGGCAGCCTGTTCAGTCATTGTAAAATAACTTCTTCCCTGTGTCCAATCTAAACCTGCCCTCTTTCAGTTTAAAACCACTGCCCCTTGTCCGGTCACTAGAGGCCCTGGTAAAAAGTCTTTCACCATCTTTCTTATAAGCCCCCTTTATATATTGAAAGGCTGCAACCGGGTCTCCCTGGAGCCTTCTCTTCTCCAGGATGAGCAAGCCCATTTCTCTCGGCCTTTCTTCACAGGAGAGGTGTTTGAGCCCTGGGACGATTTCCATGCTCTCCTCTAGACCTGCTCTAACAGGTCTGTGTCTGTCTTGTACTGGGGACCCCAGAGCAGGATCGAGGCGGGGTCTGACAGGACCTGAGTAGAGGGAGAGAATCACCTCCCTCAACCTGCTGGCCACGCGTCTTTTGATGCAGCCCAGGGTACAACTGGCCTTTTGGGCTGCAAGCACACTCTGCTGGCTCATACCTAATTTTTCGTCCACCAGGATCCCCAAGTCCTTCTCTGCAGGACTGCTCTCAATCCGTTCATCCCCCATTCTGTACTGATACTGGCAATTGTCCTGGTGGTTGACTTGGAAAAAAATCTTTCCGTAGTGAGGCATCATCTGGAGTCTTGTTGTCAAACTTTCTGTAGGCATGTGGCAAATGAAAATCCTTAGGGGAGACTTGAAGGAGGATCATGGGATAGCATTGCAGAATTTATCCTAATATTTTATATGGGACCTTTCTGCAAAACCGGTTGTCAGACATATTGCTTCCAGCCACTATGCTTTTAATAGTGAGTGGAAAGAATCTTTCTACTAATACCTAATGGCAAGTTTCACTACTAAAGGAACATAAAAAAGAGGTTGGAAAGAAAAGGCTTATTCCTTATCCCTATAAGCTTCGTAGCTTATGTAAAGTTAC
Source organism: Pandion haliaetus (assembly GCA_013401275.1). Classification (NCBI taxonomy): domain Eukaryota; kingdom Metazoa; phylum Chordata; class Aves; order Accipitriformes; family Pandionidae; genus Pandion; species Pandion haliaetus. The sequence continues at coordinate 183,270 of VYZV01045329.1, forward strand.
TGAGGGTCTGTGTGCTAAAGCTTTACAGTGCTGGGGCAAAAGTTCAAGTATTTTCATTTACTGTTATATCTCGGGCTTTTGCAAATATTTGTTATAGAAAATTGTGAAAAGGCATTTTAAAATCTAAAAGTTTAGTATTTTATATTTTTGTGTGTATATATGTGTATATGTTTGTGGGTGTATACCTATATATAAAAATATATAAAATTCATTTTCTTGTTAAAATATGAGACACATCCAATACATTACCTATTAAATACAAAGTTTGCGTCCTATATGCCAAGACCCTGATTTTAGAGTTAATCTCACACGGATAGACCCTATTGACTTCAGGAAATTCCTAGAGTAAAGCCCTCAGTAGAAGAAGAAACAGATAAAGATCAGTAGTGGAGGTCCATTAAGTTCAGATATACAGGCTAAAGGAGAAAGCATATTGAAAGTACAGATAAAATTAATTTATTTGGGGTTAGAGGTTAGGAAATTGAACCTGTCTCACTCCTCATTCTTTTCTTAGATGTAAGGGACATTATTAAGTTGGTGAAGAGGAGTTACCTGAGGAAATACCTCGGGTCCCACTTTCTCTTACATTAGTTCTATATGTAGCTATGTATATTTGTATGTTGTATATAAAACTTTTTAAAGAGTGTAGAAAATACCAGATTATGTTGCTAAATTAAACATGGGACTTTCAGAGACAACTCTAAGGCTTCCAGACATTGTCACAAGCTTTTTTTTGTTTTGAAAGCCAACATAGTAGCAACTTTTCTTTATCTAGGTACCACCAAGTTTAACCTTTTTAAGTAAATGGATTCTCCCCGCTTGTTCACTGTTCTCCAATACATTTTTCTGTGGCTAGAACAGATTAAGGCAACACAGCCAAAGAAACAGAGTGCTTCTCCCTGTTATTTTATAGCGTTCCTTGCTCTCTCCATCTGTTCATTCAGTGGGATGGTTCATTCTTCCTTCCTAGTTGTTTTCTGCACCGTGTTTGTTATTGGTTCCTGTATGTCAGTATACACTTCTACATTTTTCATCCTGTTTTTCCACGCTTTTTGTTGTCAATCCTCTTCTTTAGTTTTACATTGTGAGAAAGGAAGGGTGCAAAAAATTACATGGATTTTTTTTTTTTATCACATCTTATCCTTACTACAGTGTATTGAGGAATACAGCTGGCATAGAGAAAGCAGGATTTCAAAAGCCAGTGGTGAGTGAGAGCTGTCAAACAGGGACAGCAAACTGTAATTTCACTGAGTTGTTTAAGAGGATGACAACGCTGACAAAGACTAAAGAAAACTGGTCAGGATATTGCAATTTTGAGTGCCATACCCAGGTGGGGTTCCTACCCCTGGATATATACCACAATTCAGAAGAAGTGAGAGATCCCTGGTAGTGAAATGATTTAGGAACTCCTTCAGATCCAGAATTGGGAGTTAGAGTGGCAAGTCTAAAAGCTGACTGTAGCATGAGGACTTTGTCAATGCATGCGTTGACATGCGTGTAGGATGCACGTAGAACACTTCTAAAACCACTGACACCAGGTGCTTACAGAGGTCTCTGCAGCAGCTGCAACAGGCGCTGCGGGGAGGGATTTAGATTTTTATCTTCTTGGAAGATGACAGTGTCCCACCTTTGTTCTGACACTTAGCTGTGTCATAGAATGCTATCCTGGAATTAATTGAGCATCTCTGATGCTGGAACATCACACTATCATGCTTTTCAAAGATCAGGAGATTCACAAGCACTGTACCAAGGAGTTGTACTTTGTGACTTCTAGCAGTAGTTAATGTCATGTAGTAGTACTAGTAACAGTTACTGATTCTTTTCTAATGAATATGACGGGATGCATCTGCTAATGTCTCCCAGGTGCTCCCAAGCATTTGCCTGCAGGAAGCCTGAATTAGAAATGTTATGGAATTGCTCTGAAGCTTCTGCCACAGTCTCCTATTCATGTGTGTGGACACTGATGTTACTGCCCAAAATGACTCCTAGCAGACTAGAAGTGATTGTAAGCCTTTGGGAGCAGTAATGAAGGAGTAATAGGCATAGGAGGAAGTACTGAATGAGTGGCTTTTCAGAGGGTTTGGTGACAGAACTTTCACTTCTCTGAACGTGGAGTGATGTTCTCTGATCTCTGCTGGACAATGTTGTAAGCAATCTCAGAAAGAAGGAAAAAAAATCTTCACATAAAATCTTGCTGATTTAGGGATGAGAACTTTAAATTGGGATTGATGGGAATAAAGGCCCACAGATGAACAAAGCTACCTAAAGGACTAAAACCTGGGAGAAAGGACATTATTCATAGTCAGCTCATAGGAGGGATAAAATGGAAGAAATTAGTGGATCAAACTACTGAATGTTTTCTGTGTGAGGTATCTAGCAAATAAAAAAGTAGTCATAATACAAAATCAGATCTATAACCTGGTTATCATAACACTGATTTGGTGACTGATTTGGTGGAATAGTTCGCATGTTGGGAAGATTAGTGGCGAAGAAAGCAGGATTGACAAGCAGGAGGAAAAGAGGAAGCCTTCCTCTATGTGGGTGGTGTATCCTCTCAAGTTCAGGGAGTGGAAACTGCAAAGGGATTGCCTGTGCAAAATGGAGATGATGATTAGGGGGGAAGAAAGATGCAGTTCTCTTTTGATGGGAGTCTGGCGCAGGCCAATAAGCCAGGAAAATCTGTCCATTAGTATTAGGCAGCTATGTACCTGAGGTTACCTTGAGTGTGCTGCTCTCTTTCTTCTTTTGACAAATCTTGTTCAGCCAGGATTTGCAACCTTGGTTTTCTGGATTTGTTCTGATGTGGCTGCTGGTCTGCTCAATCCTCAGCTCACTCCATTTTAAGTGTATGCATAATATGCTTTGGATTAAAGTGACCATGAAGCAGTGGAAGTTACTGTTCTTAGGAAGTTGGCGAGGGGGAAGAGAAATAAAGGTAGTGGATTTTAGAAATGTGAACGTAAGCTCAAAGGGGGACTCCGTGGTAAACTTGAGGTAACTGTTGTTTGGGGAATATGGCAATCCCTCAATGAAACTGCTTAAAGGGATCATTGTAAGTTAACTTCACTGTGTGGTGAGACACCAGCTTGGTTAAATCTTTATTGACTTCAAATGCTTTTTCAGCAAAACGACTTCCTCTGGGTTTTTTTTGGACAATAGTCTTTCAATACCATCACGGTCTTTCAAGTACTGATGATAGGACTGCAGAAAGTGGACATTATAATCCATACTGCATGCAGCAGAAACCAAGTATGATGTTTTCCTTGCAATTTAGTACCTTTCTCTTTTTTAAGGAAGTACATTGTTTTCCCAGGGGCCTACAGAAGTTTAATAGAGGAAATTATGCTGTTCTGGTAGCTGGAGATTCAATGGGAAATGTAGCTGCAACTCATTCTGTTTACATATAATAATTAATATACCTTTTAGAAAAAAATTACTCCTATTGCTCAATCCATAGATTACAGTAAATACTGAGGTGGTTTTCCAATTTGTGAAATAAGAATGCATATATTGAACCTTATGTATTTCTGTATTAGAACTTACTAAAAGTCCTGTAAACCCAGTTTAAAGTGAGTTATTCTTTAAGTTCACATATAAAAAAACTTTTAAAATAAACTCTTCATAAACAGACAAATGGTTAGTGTTTCTTATATAATTTCTACTAGCTCATGTTTGTTTCAAATTCTTATTTACCAACTAAAAATCTCTCTGTTACAGAAACTTTTAATGTTTAACATATAATGTTTCTAATTTGTATCTATAATGCTTTCATTTTATGACTCACACTTCAAATATTTCTCCAGAATTTGAAATGACTGTGTGTATTTCATGTGATAACTAGAAAGTCTGGTGATTCCTATGAGAAATGGTCTTTCCAGCCAGAAGTATAGACCTGTTGACTACAAACATCTATATAAACTTGCTGCAGTAGAAAAAATGGCATCTGCAAAAATTCAATTAAAGGTATGATTTTTATATTATTTGTAATGTGAATGATTTTAAAATTCAATTATCATATTTCTTTTCACTGTCCCAACGAATCTGAGAATGAATAGGGATAACAAATTGCTGCAACAGTGTTCAGCAAAAGGGGTCAAAAGATGAGAGTTTATCACAGTTAGTGGTATTGTGATTTGGAAAGGTTAATGTCAATGTGTGGAATTTCTTTGAATCACAGATGCAAAATATGTGTGGATTCTACTTCCCCAAAATACAGGGAAAGTTTGTATTTGAGTGCTTTGAGGAAATTCAGCCAGACTCGTTACTTAAACTACTGAAAATACTGGAGGTAATGAAGAATTTATGGGAATAAATGGGAAGGGGGGTGTAGATCTTGAAAAGAAAATTAAAGGGGTCTTATAGCCATAAAATGTAAATGTAGATCTAGACAGTTAGAACGATATAAATAGCTGCAGTGTGGCCGAAATGGTAAATAAGAAGGTAGTCTATTTAATACTAGTAAAGTTTAATGAAAATTTTACCTCTGCTTTTATTAAGAATGATGATTTATAATGTGTGGACAAAGCAGGGTCACTAGCAGAACAAGAAGAAGAAGAAAAAGTTGGGGCTGTCAAACTGGAAAGAAGACTAAGTACGAGATTTTCTCCATCCACTAATGCAATTTCACGTTGTAAGTCTGGTCTTAGAGACATTTAATAAATCCATGCAACAGTGGGTGGTACCATATGAGTTGAAAACAGCAAAGCGATTTAGTACATTAAGAAAGGATGTACAATTTTGGAAGCATTTTTGGCAATGATACACCCAAAGTCTTCGATGGAGTACCAGGTGAAGAGAAGAATTTGTAAAC
>VYZV01045331.1:2480-28114 GCA_013401275.1 Pandion haliaetus
GGTCAGCGCTCCCCGGGGGCAGAGCTCTTCCCTTGCGCGGGCGGGCCGGCCCGGCCCCGCCGTCCCCTTGGCTCTGGGGTTTGGGGCAGAGCTCGGGGGCTGGCGGCGGGTGACGTGCGCCAAGAGCAGAAAAAGCCGCGTTCCTGGGTGGAACGGGTGGGAGCAGGAAGGGGTAGAAGCTCGTCTGGCGCGGTCACGCAGGGCTGGAAGTCCTGCCGCTCCCCCGGGGTGGAGTGTTCAGCTCCGTCGTTTGGAAATGACAGAGTAGGAGAAAAGCCTGTGTGTGGTAGTCACTGACGGGATGACTGAACTGCCAGTGTGACCCGGTCGCGGTAAAGGTAAGCGTGATCTTCAGCCGTATCTGCCATGGCGCTTTTTGCAGAGTCGGGAAGGTCAGTGCCACCTTTTTGCCGTTAATGAATGCTATGAAGAACTGCCGAGATCACAGCTGGAATACGGCATCTGCGTTGAAGCAGGCAGAGGAGCGAGGCAGGAGAAATCGGGGGAAGGGGAGGCTGGCTTGACAAAGCAAGGCTAGAAGAGTTTGGCTTTTTTTGGTCTTGAAAAGAGGAGGCTGAGGGGGGTAGGGTCACCAGCTACAAACACAGCAGGAATGTAAACACCGTGGAGGCGGAAGAGCCATTTAAACAAAAGGACTGCTGGTGCGAGAACAGGTGAGGATGGGTTTACATAAATGGCGTGTATCGCTAGAGCCCTGCTTTTGGGTAAAACCGTTTATAGGGGAGAAGCAGCAGAAGTACCTCAAAACAATGCATGGCAAATTTGAAAGGATGGTCAGAACCTTGTCTTGGCCCTGCTGTCTGTGTTAGCCGGAAAAGGTGGATGCTTTCCACCCTGGGATCCTGCCCCCTTGGTAACAGCAAGGCTGCCCCAGTCGGGTTTAGGTCCTTCAGGCTTGTGGCAGAAGCTGCTTGCAGTCTGTGCAGGGTATAGGTACGATCGGTGGCAACATGTGCTTCTGAGTGCAGGGCTGGGCAGCACTTGACCTGGTGTTTTGCAGGATGGTGGGTGCCTTGCACACGGACACGCGTGCGTGCCTGGCAGGAGGCAGGGGCTGTTGCCATTCCCTGGAGCCGCAGACAAGGGAGACTGACTGTGTGGGCCAAGGAACGCCCCCAGCGTTGGTACTAGTCAGCTGGAAGGCACAATTCCCCTTTCTGAGCTTCTGGCCTTTGCTGTTGGGCCGCTGCTCCCTTGTTAGTAGCAGCTCTGATGCTGTTGCCCGTTCCTTGCAGGCATTGCAGTTGTCGCTCAGGGCAGGAAAAGTTTGTGGAAATGTGAGGGATTACATGGGAACAGCTGTTTTGGGCTGAAGGCATCCCTTACTGTGGATGAGAGCAGTAGTGAGGACTTGCAGTACAAAGGCGTTGCCCTGCTGTGGCATCCCGACCCTCTTTCCCCTGAAGGCTTAAAGGGAGCAGGTGGTTGTAAGTGAGATGCAAGCTGGTAGGTCTGGACCGGCTGGGAAAAAGAGCTGGTCTGAGGAGGGAGTGAGTAAGCTTGGTCCTGCTTTGAGGCTGGTGCCTGGGTTTCTCAGCTCCATATCGAATCTTACTTCTCTCCTGACAGGAACTGAAGGGCTTCAACTCACTCGATGATCTTCTCCATGTCAAAGGCATCACCACCCGCATCTTGGAGCTGAACAGTCAGCGGATGACTTGCAGGAGGAGGCCAAGCAGTGAGGAAGCTGCGAGGGTGAGCCCTGGCCTGCAGGGGGACAGTAAAGCTCCTGTGCCTCAGGTAGGAAAAGAAAGGTAGGATTCCCCTGCCTACCTGGTACGGAGGTGATCCACCCTCCAGCAGTGCAGGAATTAGGGAGGGGGATCTCGCGCTGGGAGAGGTGGTAGCTGGTAGAGGGACAAAGGAGGTTTACAGAGGAGGAGACATACCTGCTTTGGGCACTGGAACAGGGAGGCCCAAAGTATGCTGTGCCCTCTCAAACAGCCAAGCGGTCTGTCCGCAGTCTCCCTGTAAGGTGGCAGCTGGCTGTGGGGAGTATCCTGACGGGGATGCTGAGATACTCCAGGCCCAGCTGGCTTTGTGGCATCCTACCGGAGGCTGTGGTGGTCCCTGAGCACAGAGCCTTGCTGGGAGCTGCTCTGGCCACTGTGATGAGTCTGCTGTGATGTTGCTGATAGAAAAAATGCTCTGACCCCAGAGGACACTCGTGGCTTCCTGCTCCCTCCCCTGCCTCAGAGCAGCTAGCCATCTGTAGGTCTCCTGCTGACAGTTGTTAAGTTCCACTAATTGTTCATCGCTGGAGGCCAGAACTGGGTGTGGAGAAAGATTCTTCCCCTGGACCGACAGCTGAGGAGGCCAGAGTCCCTGTCTCTTGCCAAGCTCTCTACCCTGTCATCCGCCTTGTCTGCGGAGAGCGGCGGCAAGTGTGCTGCCTGCTTGGGCTGGCACACACCCAGCTCAGCTCTGGGGACTTCTTCAGGAGTGCATCTTCCTGCGGTGCCGTCTGTGGGGCTGAGGAAATTCGCTTGCCTAAGAGCAGCTCTGCCCTGCCAAGCTTGAGCGCGTTGTGCAGGCAGGGGAGGATGGTTGTTGGAAGGTGTTCTACTGCCTGGGAGATGTCAGCGACTGTCTTGCCCCCCTGCTGCCCCAGGAGCGTCATTGCGGGGTGTGTTATCATCCGAGACCTAGATGTGACCCCCAATTCCAGATGCCAAAGGAAGCGCTTGAGAAACCTGGCTTCAGTGCTTCCTCCTGAAAAGGTGTGTCCAGATGGGCTCTTGTGTCATGCCTTCTCATCTGGCCACTGCCTCTCTGCCCAAGAGTCCAGTCCTGTTCCAAGCCCACCTGCCAAACAGGGTCCAGGCTAACTGGGTGGTGTGAAGAGATGACCCATCTGCCTCTGATCTGGGCAGTCTGTCCAGGGCTAGGTGCTTAAGGACATGTGCACTGAGGCCTGCTTTCTAAATGGAAATAAACCCAGCCCTAACTGCGATGAACGTTGCAGTGCTTGGTAGGAGCCCTATAAAGCAGCAGGAATTTTTCCCTCCCGAGGTGTATTTTTCTGTTCTGACCAAATCACCTCTCCATTTCTCTTCTTCTCCTACAAAATATTTTCTCCAGATTTTGAATCGTGTGGGGGAGGAGATTGAGCGATATCTTCAAGTTTTAAGCATTCTGTTTAAAAATGTGGATTGGGCATTGCAGGACTTGAGTGTATAGGACAACACAAGGGGTAGCACTGCTTTCCTGCTCACGCTTCTTTGCTGTTCAGACTTTTTAGTCTGAAGCTTGAGCTGAGTGCGACCCCTCGATCCTTTTCAGTTATTGCTTTATAGGAGTCGCAGTCCCTGGTGCCTAGCTGGCCCTGCTCTCCCTGTCTTTAGGTGGAGAACATTGCCTCTGGGTGTATCGAAATGCATTTAATTTGGGTGAGCCCAGCTTACCCAGTGATGCAGATCGCACCGCGTGACTGTTGTGTCCTTGCTACCTACCCAAGTGTCAGTCTTAAAATGTAAACAGAAAAGAATTTGTTTACTTCCATGTTATAAATAAAACAAATATTGACTACTGTGGTTTTCCACACACCCCGCTCCTTATGGGTCTGCACTAGGCCCATCAGCAGAAAATCTGCAGTTTCCCATTAACAGGTACATTTTGAGATCTGATCACTGGCTCTTTCTTGATCTAAGCCATTTCATCCAACAACCCTTTAGAGGCTGTGGCATGCCAGTGCTTTCATCAGAAGCCTGTGCCCTGGTCAAACGCTTAGAAGTGTACGAGTACATCTCATTGATGTGATTTATGTAATTGCTTTTTTTAACCAAATGTAACACTCAAGGAATAAACTCAATTTTATTTAAAAAGACCTATTTTCATAAAGTCTCATCAGCTGGTAGAAAGCATGTCCCTGTCATTTATCTTGTACTCGTTGAATCCTGCACTGGCCTGTCTATTGCCAGATGTCAGGCTATGTAAAGGCTTGTTTTTTTCCTGCCTTCCTCAGTTTTGGCACAACTTTCACACTCTCCTGGTCTTTGCAGTTTCTCCTGTATTCCAAGATTTACCAAAAAAAATTGCTGTGGGCCAGCAATCTCCTGTCCTACTCTCTAGGACTCTTAGGTGCAAATTATCCTGGGCTGCTGATTGAGATGTTTCATTGTCGTATTGGAAAACAGTTCCTCATTCCCGTGTGATACAGGGGTGGCGTTCTGTTTCTGCAGAGTAATTTCTGAATGCATCTGCTTTTTTTTTTTCTTTTTGGTGTTACTCACAGTGCCTCTTCCTTTGGGGAGGAAGGGTGCAGGTGACATTAGATGGGCACACGCTACTCACGACCTCTTGAGTAATCATTGCTCCTGGTCAAACTGGCTGGAGGCCGGAGGGACCTCTGCACCGTGCTGAAGGCTGAAATGCAGCATGCACCTCCTTTCTGATGCTGGGGTCCTGCCCAGGCACGGCAGGTCACGCATGCAGCGGCTCTGCTCCCTGCTTTGACAGCTGAAGGGTGGAAGAGGGCTGTTCCCAGCTGCAGGCAGGGAGACGACTTGCTGTGCAGAGGTGGAGCTGGTCTTAAGAGTTTGGTATTGTTCAGCACCACTGATGCTCCTGCAGTGTTTGTGCTTTCTGCTCAGGCGCAGAGTTGTCGGCTGCCACGTAATTTGGTGATGTTGCAGCTGTGCTTCCCTGTGGGGCTGGGAGGTGACGTGTCTTCAGATAGCGCTTGGCCATAGCTGCCCCATGACCCCAGAGAGCACCTTAGCTCAGTGGTCTGCTCCCCTCTTCCCACCTTGGGCTCTGCTTAGCTCATCACCCTCTCTTTTGTACTGCAGAGGGAAGCCCTTGTATTCCTTGGGCTGTTGCTCTCACTGGCAGCCCTCTCAGCTCCCCAGCATGTCCCCCAGCCCAGGCCCTGGGGCACCCTGAGAGCTGGGGTGCAGAGCTGCAGCAGACAGGCCTGACCCTTCCTCTCCCTGTGTTGTAGGTGGTGGCTGAGGAGGAGGATGTTTCGGGCCCCTGGGAGCCAGAGTGCTCTGGGAAAGGGAGCCCAGGGTCAGGACCAGAGGCTGATGGCTCCAGTGGGCGACGGGCGCAGGAGCCAATCAGCTCTACAGTCTGCGGGGAGCAGGAGGAGGAGGAGGAGGAAGAAGAGGAAGAGGGGAGCTGCTACAGCGAGGAAGGGGAGGATGGCAGCAATGTCTACTTCTATTACACCATTGGAGAGCGCTGGATAGACTACCTGCAGCGGACAGAGGATGGTGGCCTCCTCCGTCACGTGCGGCCCAAGGTAACCCTGCTGGGAGTGCGGCCCCATGCAAGGGCTTTGCCCCAAAGAGCAGGGCTGCCCATTCAGTTGGTGACTCCCCAGCAGGAGCTGACGCTGGCACGTTGCCTGTGGTCCTGTCCTGGTAGCTGGTGACCCCGGAGTCATGGGCACCCGCTGCTTGCCGCAGCAGTGGTGCCAGAGCGGGCCATGGCCTGCTGTAGCACTTCAAGCTGCTGCTGTACGGGGTGTTTGCCTGGATGTCATTGCTGCTGCAGACCCCTAGGATGCACTGGGCTGCTGCGGGCCAGCCGGGAGCTCAGGGCTGTTACCTGCGTGCTGGCTGGGCTGGGAGCTCCACGGTGCAGGTCGTGCTCGGCAGTTGTTGGCCTGCCTGGCTGTTAGGGCCAGGGGAAGGAGGCACTGTCCCAGTCTGTCCGAGGGCTGCTGGCAGTCCCTAGCTGTGCCCATCCCCAGTGGAGCCACCCTGCTCTGCGCTGGGGTCCATGTATTGGAGTGCAGAGCCTGCACTGGGGCAGCAGGAGTCTGCTGGAGGGTCAGGCAAAGGCCTCAAGGGGGTTTCTGCGGGATGTGAGCACTGTGGTGAGAAGCCTGGCCAGCTTCTTCTGTGGTGCAGAGCTGCAGCTGGTGCCCGGGTCAGCTACTGGAGGTGGCCTTCAGCTTCCCTCCGCAGGCCCCCCGTGTGAGCGTGGGCTCAGAAGACTTGCTAGGCTGGGTCTCCTACTCTGTCACTTTTGGCAGAAAATCAGTGACCCAGAATGTGCGCGGCGGGCTCTGCTCCAGCCTGCTTTAATTTGCCTTCTCCTTGCAGATGAAGCGGAAGTCAGAGAACGGCCTGGATGGCAGGGCCCTTTCCCCTGGTAAAAAGCTGTGCAAAGGCTCTGAGTACAGCAGGTAAGATGGGTGCTCTGCATGCTGAGCAACAAGCTGACCCAGGGGTGGGAAGACCTCCTTCTACCAGTCCCATCTCTTAGTCATGTAGGTGTCCTGCTGAGGTTGTGGAGTCTCCCTCCTTGGAGAGACACAAAAGTCATCTGGGTGGCCCTGCTTTAGCAGGCGGTTGGACCAGATGACCTCCGGAGGTGCCTCCAGCCTCAACCAGTCTGTGATTCTGTCCTTCTGTAGAGCAGGCTGGGCTAAGGGGACTGCATGCGTAGCTGTGGTCCCGGTGGAAGTGATGGGGAAGGGGGTTAGCTTGGCAGGAGGCTCATAGCTGGTGGTTTATGGGGGCCTCTGTTCTGACAACTGTTTGCACAGTGTGGCCCAGAGTAGCACTGGCACGTCTCACCTTTGCTTTGGTCTTTCTCCGGCTGCGGTCCAGGACACTGGGTCCCTGCATGCCCAGTCCCACCACCACCTTTGGGGACCTGCGCAATGCCAAAGCAGGCCAGGCACGGCGCCGCCGCATCCCCTCAGTTGCCCCTCCTCCCGAGCTGCAGGACTGGCTCCGCACCTTCCAGGTAGGCTCCAGAGCCTTGCCAAAGGGCTAGCCTCAGAGGGCACCGAGAAGCTTTGGGTTTGACGGGCAGGCAGGAGGGGAGCCAAGCCCTAGGGACTCTGAAACCCACCACAGGCAGGGTTTGGGTCCCACAGTGGATTTCTAGTGAGTTTTTGCCTCGGGTAAAGGAGCACAGAAGTGGCGTTAGCCCCACTCTTGCTCCCCTTTGTCCTGGAGTGGTGGTGCTTTGTCTGCCATCACACAGCACCTGTGTTCCACCTTACGTGACCCATGGAGCTCCCAACTCCATCTCTGTGGCTCCTCTCTATCTTGGGATCTAGGTAGCAGAGCCCTGGCCTGCTCCAGAGGTCCGGCTAGCCTGTCTTGCCTGTGCTGGTTGGTATCGCTGCTAGGGTTGGGGTGGGGGCATAGGCACTACAGGGAGCCTGTGAGAGCCTGCCGTGTGTGCAGGCGATGTGACCAATGCCCCTCTTCTCAGCGGTGGAGTGGCCCGGAGAAGCTGCTTGCCCTGGATGAGCTCATTGATCGCTGCGAGCCCTCTCAAATCAAGTACATGATGCAGGTCATTGAACCCCAGTTCCAGAGAGACTTCATTTCCCTGCTGCCCAAGGAGGTGAGTTGAGGCAAGGGACACGCTGGCCCTGGTGCTGGGTACCAGTTACCAGCTGTGGGAGTCCACTGTGCCCTTGTGACTCGGCTCTCACTCCTGGCAGCTGGCTCTCTATGTCCTCTCATTCCTGGAGCCTCGGGACCTGCTCCGTGCTGCCCAGACCTGTCGCTACTGGAGGGTCTTGGCTGAAGATAACCTGCTTTGGAGAGAGAAATGCCGTGAAGAAGGTAAAGACCCCTCCTCCGTATGGCATTTGGCATATTGTGGCTGGGATCTGCAGTGGGGTAGCCCACAGCTCCCACATACGTGCATCATCTTAGCTCCCCAGTAGGGTGAGGGCATGGACCACCTGTGTAGCGCGAGGCATCCTCCGCTGTGTTTTCCTCCTGCAGGCATTGAGGAGCCCTTGAACCTGCGGAAGCGGCGCCTGCTGAGCCCTGGATTCATGTACAGCCCCTGGAAGTTTGCCTTCATGCGGCAGCACAAAATCGACATGAACTGGCGCAGTGGGGAGCTTAAAGCCCCCAAGGTGGGTGCTTTCAGGAGTCCTTGCTGAGAACCAGACGCTAGAGCTTTGATGTGTAGGCATCTGGCACAGGAAGGAAGTAGCAGAGGAATGTCCATGACCAATAGGATAAGAACAACACTAAGAATTTTATAAGTACCTTGGGAAAAGATTCAGAAGCCTGACCTGTCTTCAGGAGGCACAGGCCAGAGGCATTCACCTGGCAATTTTCGAATTTAAAGGTCCTTTGAAGCTGTAGGTCCTGCCAGGTTCCTGCAACTCCTGTCCCTCCCTGTAGAGAGCAGATCCACAGCACAGCTCACTTGGAGCTTTCCCATCACGGGGATTGCCACAGTGGGTGGTACAGGGCTGCAGTTCTGCCAGCAGAAAAAGGGTCACCCCGGACCCCAGAGAAGGGCATTTCCATCCCTTCACTCCTTCTCTGAGCACCCGTGGCAGGGCTGTAGCCAACCTTGGCATCCAGGGAGTGGTACAGCCCTTCTGGGGCTCAGCCAAGCCTTGTCCCTGGTATAGGGCTCCAGAACACTTGGGTGTTCTCTCCCTGCCAAGGTCCCTGCCTGCCCCTCATCCCTGTCCAGCAGGCAGGGAGAGCAGAGCCCCAGTCACCCCTTCTCTCAGTCTCTCAGGTAACAGTCTCAGTCCTGCTGCTCTCCACCTCCGGAGACTTTTTCCAGGCCCCCGGTGTTCCCAGCATCTTTTCCAAGCCCCTGCCTTGGTGGGACCCGAGGTGAGCAGCAGTGCTCTGCATGGTGCTGTCGCTGCAGGGGCTGCACCCCCCAGCAGCAAACTGGCACCAGGCAGCCCTTTCCCGAGACCCCCAACACCTGGGTCTCTGCGCCTGCCATGAGCAGAGCTCTCCAGGGCGCTGCCCACAGGGATGTCCGCCCGCAGGGACGTCCACCCTGTACTTGCCCGTGGCTGAGGGGGAGTTTTAGTATGTTCCCTGCAAAGGGGAGCTCTGGGCTTGTTTTCACGCTGAGCTGCCACTTGCCCTCATGCTGCCCCTCCCTGGGGCTTGGCCAGGTCTGTCTGACCTGCCTCCTCCTTCCCTGGGATCCTGCCTAACCTGCCTGAGCTCTGCCCGCCTGCAAACGTTGCTCAGTCCTTACCCGCCTTTGCTGCCCTCTTCGCGTATCGCTGGTGGGGAGGTGGCAGCTGGTACACAGCTGTTTGTGCACTGCCTGCCTTCCACCATGTAGAAAATGGAGCTGAGGCCCTAAATGCGCTCTGGGTGGTGGCCAGTTTTTGATCTAGGACTGAATGTCAGCTCCGAGCTTGATAGCTTGTGCAGCCTTGATAGCCATGAGGGTCCATCCATGTTCTGGAGTCCCCAGGTAGCCCACTGTCCCCCAGCAGTAGCTGCCAAATGCCCCCCTTGGCTCCTACTGTAGCTGCTGCCCTGCAGAGAAGCAGCAGGGAGGTGGCAGGCGTTACAGGGACCCATCTCTTCTTCCTCCCCTCAGCACTTACTGCTTCCCTGCCATTCTCAAAGGCTGCTTTTGAGGCCCTAACTTCCACAGGCTCCAGCACTCTGAGCTGCCCTCACCTCGCTCCTTACTCGTGTTACTCTCCGTGCAGGTGCTGAAGGGACACGATGACCATGTCATTACCTGCCTGCAGTTCTGTGGCAACCGGATAGTCAGTGGCTCAGATGACAATACGCTCAAAGTGTGGTCAGCTGTCACAGGGGAGGTGAGCTGTTGTCCATACTAATGTCATAGGGCTGCTCTGCTGGTGCGCTCAGAGTCGTGCTGATCCTCTGCATCACTGCAGGAATGGGTGGAGGTGTGAGAGGCATAGTGGCCTTTTAGGTGGGTTATCTTGTCTCTGGAAAAGTATAACTGGGAGAGGATTGACAGATCCTGTGGCTGCAGGAGCAGTGGGAAGAGCTGTCTTAATCTACAAGTCTGTTGGTGCAGTAACAAATGAGCAAGAGTTGGCCACATAGGTATTTTCACTGGCAGTCAGCAAGCATGGACCACCTTCCTGGAGATCCAGGAAGGGCAAGAAACTTGACTGGGTTTACAACAGCAAGTGATCATTATCACGGAGAGGACTCTGGTGGGGGCCTGAGTATGTCTGCAGGGAGGTGGATTGCTGACCCGAAGAGCCTTACCGATCCCTTGCCTGGAGGAAGTCCTACGCTTTGCTTTTCTTTTTTGCTGTGTTGTTCAGCCTTTCCTAAACCAGTGCTTCACATCTTGTTCTTTGCAGTGTGTGCAGACACTGGTTGGCCACACAGGGGGTGTGTGGTCTTCCCAGATGAGGGACAGCATTGTCATCAGCGGCTCCACGGACCGGACACTCAAAGTGTGGAATGCAGACACAGGCGAATGCGTGCACACTCTGTATGGGCACACGTCCACAGTGCGCTGCATGCACTTACATGGGAACAGGTACAGGCGTGATGGTGTTCGGGGCCTGGTCTGGGCTCTGGAATGGGGCGGGTGAAGGTGTAGAAGCATTAGGGGCCAGGGCCAGTCTGTGGCGTGGGATACAGGGCAGGTGAAGGTGCCGAGGTGGACAGAGCTTGGGCTGATCGGTAGCTGCAATATGCTGTGTGGGAAGAGGTATCCCTGGGGAGGATGAGCTGGGGCTACTCCTCAGGGAAGCTCGTGTGTCTGGGGTTATCTCAGTTGGCGAGGTCCAGAGTTGACACGATCAAGCTCCAAGCTCGCCCTTGCCCACAGGGTTGTGAGTGGCTCACGGGACGCCACTCTGCGCCTCTGGGACATTGAGACTGGGCAATGTCTGCATGTGCTGATGGGGCACGTGGCTGCCGTGCGCTGCGTGCAGTATGATGGGCACAAGGTGGTGAGCGGTGCATACGACTACACAGTGAAGGTGTGGGACCCCGAGAGCGAGAGCTGCACTCACACGCTGCAGGGACACACGAACCGCGTCTACTCCTTGCAGGTAATACCCTGGTTCCTCCTTCCCTCCCACTCAAGTGCTGCAGGGACACGAGCCCTGCCTGTTTTGGCGAGTAAGAGGCTATCTCCCCACCCCATGCACATGCTGCAGGGACACATAGGCCATGTCTGTTCCCTGCAGATGACATTCCACCCTGACCCACACACACGCGTGCACTGCGGGAACACCCCCCCCCATGTCTGTCTCCTGGAGGGAAGATGCTGCCGAACACACCTGCACCCTGATTAGCCAAAGGGGACCTGAGCACATCACTTAATGTGCCATGCCCCAAGTCTCTGACACTAGACTGCCAACACCACTCCTCTTTCTGGGCAGGCCATGCTGATATGTCTTTCTCTCTCGGCAGTTTGATGGGACACACATCGTGAGTGGCTCTCTGGACACATCGATTCGAGTATGGGATGTAGAGAGTGGAAACTGCCTACACACCCTCATGGGGCACCAGTCGCTCACAAGTGGCATGGAGTTACGTGACAACATCCTTGTATCTGGCAATGCTGACTCCACGGTCAAGATCTGGGACATCAAGACGGGCCAGTGCCTGCAAACACTGCAGGGTGAGCATGGGAGGATGGAACAGCTCCCCTCACTAGGGCTGTTGGAGAGGGGTCATGTCGCTCCTAGCTGCCGGACGTGGCAGGGGCAGGGCAGACGTTGCCCAGCAGTGGGTGCCGTTGAAGAGCCTGGGGTTGGAGGCAGGAGCACTAACAGGTATCCTCTGCTTCCAGGGCCCAGCAAGCACCAGAGTGCTGTGACCTGCCTACAGTTCAGCTCCAAGTTTGTGGTGACCAGCTCAGATGATGGTACCGTCAAGCTCTGGGACCTGAAGACGGGCGAGTTTGTGCGCAACCTGGTTGCACTGGAGAGTGGGGGCAGTGGGGGCGTAGTGTGGCGCATCCGCGCCTCCAACACCAAGCTTGTGTGTGCGGTGGGCAGCCGCAATGGCACGGAGGAGACCAAGCTGCTGGTGCTGGACTTTGATGTGGACCTGAAATGAACCTGGCCAGTCCAGGCTGGAATGGAGGATCCCGCGGGCTGGGCGTAGCAGCTGGTCTTGGTGGGGCTGGCCCCGGAGCATGCGCTAGCCCCCCGCGGGCTGTAAATACTGTTTGCAGCTGTCTGGGCCTTATTTATATATGTGTGAACTCCCTGTGGGGAGCCTGCGCCCGGCTGGGGCACTGTACAGAGGAAGCAGCATGTTTTGTACACACTAATATATCGATTTATTTCTGTACCTGGGGCCTTCTTCTCCACCCCTGCTGTTCCCTGAGCTCTTCCTTCCTGGAGCTTGTCCCCTCTGGGACACGGTAATGGGCTGGCAATGCGCGTGAGGCCCTGAGCACGCTGCGTTGGGGAGATCTTGCAGGGCAGTACCACAAGTAGCACAGCCTGATGGCTAGCCAGGCATGTAGGCTCACAAAGCTGTCCTAGGAAGATGTAGCCCCGATATTGTGCCTGAGAGGGAGCAGTGCTGTGAGCAGATGCGGTTTTTTTTCTTCTGCACTACTCTGATCTAGCCAGAGGGAAGCAGACAGGGCTGGGCAGAGTGAGAGATGGTGCAGCTGGCAGCAACTGGCTGGGCAGCACCTGGAAGTGGACCACAGGGAGATGAGACAGGGCCTGAGCTCTGCTGCAGCTGGGGGTATATCCGTGGTGGGGAGGGTAGCACTACCTGCTGGCCTGGCTCTTGGGACCTGCCCCCTGGAGCAGTGCCAGCGGGAGGTGGCATGGCTGCTGGAAGGCAGAGAGGTGGGAATGCAGCACAGGTTCATGTTGCGTGCTGCTGCATGATGGTGGAACTGGGAGAGCAGCCGTGAGACTGCGTGGGGGCAGCCGGCCGCAGGCGCAGGCTCAGAGCAGGGGAGCAGTGCCGCTGTCAGTGCTCAGGGCTCACCATTGGCAGTGTGCGATGGCGCGGTGCGTGGCACCAGGAGCTCCCTGCCGTGCCCTTGCCATGTGCCGGCTCAGCGCCTGGCTGTGGGTGTGCAACAGGAGCACCATCAGGTCCAGGGTGTCTCGCGGAAGATGGTGATGGTGTGTGGGTGCTGCAGGGTATGGGCTGTTGGTCCTGCCTCTCCCCCAGGCAGGGAAGGTGTGCGGGGGTGGGTTGTGCCACGGCCCCGGGTGACTGTACCACCAGAGGCCCATGGTGGTCCCCCACTCACCTGCAGCAACACAGTAATGTACTCGGCGCATCATGGAGCAGAGTGAAAGCCCTCGCTAGCACACCATCCCTCAAACATTGCTGTGCCGCCCCATAGCTTATCACCAGTAAGCCTGATTTTGTTCCTTTCCCCCTTTGAGCCTAGTTTGAAGCTCTTCCAAGTCGTGAGCAAAAATACTTCTCCCCCATTGAGAAAGGTGAGCCCCTCAGGCCCCAGCAGTCCTAGTGTCACCTAGACCATCCCGTGAGACCGTTCCCTGGGCCGTTTGAGTGGTAGCCTTACGGGTGCATGTGCTGGGTCAAGCTCCATGCAAACCGTGACGGTAGGCTTGCTTCACCCATCATTTCTCCATGTCTCTGCAATAGCAGCTGCTGGTGAGGTAAGAACCGAGTTACGTACGGCTGCCTGGCATGGAGAGCAAGCCTACCTGGGCCTGCTGTTGTTTCAGATGTGTCTGTACAGGCAGTCATCTGTACCTTTATGCAAAGCACTACTGTCCAGAAAAATTGCCCATCAGACCACTTCATATGTGCACTGTGCATCACCCATAAAAAGCCAGAGTTTGCCCTTTCTGCTCAGTTCCTTCCAGACAACAATCCCCAATTCTATAGGGCCGGTGAAAGACAGGGACAGGAGACAAGGTTTGCCTCGCCAGCCTGTCCCCAAAAGCCTTTCAGCATTTCACACCTAGTGCCTGTGGAATGCAGAAAGCCCCGGGGGCTCTCAGCAAGCATAAACCAGCAAACTGACTCAAAGAAAGCATGAGTGGAGTGGCACACCACGGCCCGTGAGGAGTGCTTGGGGGGGGGGGGGCGAGTAAAGCAGCTTGTGGACAGTTCTGGAAATGCAGTGAGGTAGGTATGGCCAGGCCTTTACCTGTATCACTGCTGACAGCAAAAGGGAGTGTGTGCGTGCATGTGCACACACACAGACACACGTAAACCCGAGTGTGCACACCTGCACAGGCTCACAGAGCCTCTGGGGACACGGCAGGGGTTAACTTGTGCGCCTCTACAGTGATGCCTTCGAAGTTCCACGTTTGAGCTCTCCGCAGGAATGACCAAGATCGGAGATGCAAAAAGGCCACGTCTCATTTTCCTGGGACCAGATGGTTTGTCCAGTGAAGGATGCTAGCGTTGTGGCAGAGACTGAAGAAACTCCACTGCCAGAATCTCTCTGATTTTCTGCAAACATTACAAAACTGGGAGGAGTGGCTGATGTGCCATAGGGTCGCGCTGCCATCCAGAGGGACCTCAACAGGCTGGCAAAATGGATAGGAACATCACAAAGTTCAACAAGGGGAAGTGCAAAGTCCTGCACCTGGGGAGGAACAACCCCATGCAAGAATATATAGTGGGGGTCACCCAGTTGGAAAGCAGCTTGGCAGAAAAGGACCTGGGGGTCCTGGTGGACACCAAGTTGAAGATGAAACAGCAGTGTGCCCTTGCTGCAAAGGCAGTGAATGGTATCCTGGGCTGCATCAGGAGAAGTGTTGCCAGCAGGTCAAGGGAGGTGATCCTGCCCCTCTACTCTGCACTGGTGAGGCCACAGCTGGAGTGCTGGGTCCAGTGCTGGGCTCTCCAGGACAGGAGAGAGATGGACATACTGGAGAGAGTCCAGGGAAGGGCCACAAAGATGATGAAGGGACTGGAGCATCTCTGCTATGAGCTGGGACTGTTCGGCCTGGAGAAGAGAAGGCTCAAGGCGTTCATGTCTATTTGTATAAATACCTGAAGGGAAGGTGTAAAGTAGACGGACCCAGACTCTTCTCGGTAGCAACCGTGTGAAAGCACAAGAGGCAACAGGCACATACATACATACATAAATAAATAAAGTTCCATTTACAAAACATTTTTACTGTGAGGATGGTCAAGCATTGGCACAGGTTACACAGACAGCTTGTGAAGTCTCCCTCTGTGGAGATTTTCAAAACCCAACTGGACACGGTCCTGGGCACCCAGCTCTGGCTGACCCTGCTTGGGCAGGGGGCTGGACTGGATGAGGTCCTTGCCAACTGCAGCCATTCTGGGATTCTGTGGTCATGCTTCAGCAATGAGCTGGCAGGTTGGAGAGCAGATTGGACAATAAAGATGATGGCTGACTCAGAAAATGCAGAACTGCCTATAAAAACACAAAGCAGCCTGTAAATATATGTGTCTGTCTGTGCGCATTATATACAGGCCTTCACCAATATAAAAAGAGGCCCTTTGTGGGGCGCGGGGGGTTGGGAGAAGAAGGTGGCTATAAAAAGCACCTAGTATAGGAACAAGTGCTTTAGTGGAAAGGGCATGCCCCACTTTTTTAAGACAATATAAATGCAAAGGGAGAAGAGAGTTTAGAGCATGATGTGATAGACATTGGTGCAGTAAGATACTGCAGTCAGAGGTACTTGTCTGCAGACATGCAGTGAAGATGCACATACAGGCAGTCAAAACTCCACCCGAGGAAGGTCCAGACCCGTCAGCCAGTACAAAGGGGATGACGGCAGCGCCGCAGTCCAGTGCTACGGGCATGCAGTCTTGGACACGGGCAGTGCCACAGGCAGCATAAGCAGGTAGGGCTGTGGCAAGGGAAGACTGGAGCCAGCCAGGTGCTTCAGCAGGTAGGCTTTGCCTCAGCTTTACCTTTCACATGTATGCAATATAGTGGTTTGCTGTCAGACACACAAACTGCGCTGCTCGGGTGGTGGTTAGCATCTCACCAAGGGAGGTATGCTCTCTCCCAGGTTTGAGAGCTGGATAAGCTGTGTGCAGTTGCAGCTGATGTGTGTGGGAAGTAGCTTCCAGGTGAAATCCAGTGGAAAAGGGGTGACCAGCTATTGTAAGATATGCTGAGCCAAAAACCTGGATAGATGAGACATACAGTGATCTGGAGGACAGGAAAGAAACGGAGCAGAAAGCCTTGCAAAGAAACCCTCCGGTCTATGCAGCAGGATGAGATCTGGCATCTCTGGGTAGGTCACAAGTTCAGAATTGCTGTACTAAGCCATCACCAGCTGCGCTGCGAGGGTCCGCTTATGCCTGTGAGCTCCTGTTGCACTAATCAGCTGCACAAAACCTCAAGCAGTTGTGCAAGCTGCAGTGCACAAAGATGTGTCATCAGCTGCTGTACACTGCCCTCACACTGCTCATTACAGTAAGTAATTTGGCAGCCATTGGCCAAACAAATCTGCCCACTTGCCTTTAGGATTAATCATTTCCCCAAAATAATATAAATCACCAGGGCCCCTAGTTTAAACTGTTCTGGATCATTTTGCCTTTTCAAAGACAGCTGCAAAACATCAGTGATGAAGGAATAGAGTTCAAGAAAGGAATCTTAGTTCTTATCCCACACATACGCTATCTTCCTGAAAGCCTAGGCAGATGCCATTGTTCTTGGCTGAATTTTCTGTGACGTTTATGGGCAAAACTCGTCTGTCTTTCCCAGTGGAGAATGCTCCTCCTAGTGGAGGAGCTTGTCAGAGATCTCTACAACGGTTCTGACTCCTCTTTTTCATAGAATCGTAGACTGCCAGGTTGGAAGGGACATCATGGATCATCTGGCCCAACCTTTCTTGGCAAAAGCACAGTCTAGACAAGGTGGCCCAGCACCCTCCCCAGCCGGATCTTAAAAGTGTCCAATGTAGGGGAATCCACCACTTCCCTGAGGAGATTATTCCAATGGCTGATTGTTCTCATTGTGAAAAAAGTTCCTCTTGCGTCCAGTCAGAATCTCCCCTGGAGTAACTTTTACCTATTACCCCCTCGTCTGTTCCATGTGACTTCTTCTAAGGAGGGAGTCTCCATCTTCTTTGTAGCCAGCCTTTAAATACCGGAACATGGTGATAAGGTCTCCCCTAAGCCTTCTTTTCTCAAGGCTGAACAAAACCCATTCTCTCAGCCTTTCCTCATATGGAAGGCTTCCCAGTCCTTGGATCTTCTTTGTGGCCCTTCTCTGGACCCTCTTCAGCCTGTCCACAGCTTTTTTGTGTAGCAGGGACCAAAACTGAACACAGTATTCCAGGTGTGGCCTGACAAGCGCTGAGTAGAGTGGGATAATGACTTCTTCATCTCTGCTGGTGATGCCCTTGTTGACACAACCCAGCATCCTGTTGGCTTGCTTTGCCACAGCAGCAGCACACCATTCACTCATACTGAGCTGGTTGTCCACCAGGACCCCCAGGTCCCTTTCCACAGAGCTACTCCCCAGCCGGGTAGATCCCAGCCTGTGCTGCGCTCCTGGATTATGTTTTCCCAGGTGCCAGACCTTACATTTGTCCTTGCTGAACTTCAGAAGGTTCTTGTTAGCCCACTCTTCCAGCCTATCCAGGTCTTCCTGCAGGGTGGCTCTCCCTTCCGAAATACCCACTTCCCCACTCATTTTGGTATCATCAGCAAACTTCTTCAGGGTACACTTGATCCATCAACCAGATCACTTGTGAAGATTTTTTTTTATATATATGGAAGCAATTAGGAACCCTCTTCAGCATCCCCTGGAAGAACACCTGGTTATCCATACGATGAATGGTCCATAAAACTGGCACACTACGCAATTTGTGTAAGAATCCTGGTCTATATACTTCTATCCTGATAGAGAAACATCTTCAGTAACGTAACAACCAATAAATGAGGCTCTAAAAGGTTTTACTCTCAGGCAAAGTGGCACAAGATGTGTAGCACTGGGCAGAGCAACGAGCAGGGAGAAGAGGACCTGTGCTGACAGCTTTGCAGGTCTCCGACTGCATTGTAACGTGTTGGAGCCAATTCCGCATTGGGGCACACTAGGAATCAGATCCAACACCACTGAGATCCTCATAGCCATGTCTTGGCAGCGGGGCTGAAAGCTGCCCAGCACCATGTCAGGCCATGGACAGTGTCTGTGACTCTGGCTGTACCGCAGGTGGGGACAGCACGGGAGATGCAGCTCGGCTTCGGTGGGAACCACTGCAGTCAGTCTGGGGAGGCTCAGACTGTGGGAGCTGGGCAGCAGAGGAGAAAAACAACCAGGAGAAAAGTAACACCGAACAGCAGGACTGACAGCAGTTCTGCCACGTGATGGCTAGCCTGGAGAGGCAAACGAGCAGCCCTCTGGAAGAGGAATTTCTGGCGCCTGGAGCTGCTCTGTGCAAGCCTGGAACCTGTAAAGATGACAGATACCCCGAGGGTCCTGTCCTCTGTCGCTGCCAGACATCAAGCTCCCAGGTTACAGTGAGGATTCTCACATCAGTCTCCCCGAGCGTGGCTTCACGCTCACCTGCTCATGCACACAGACAGGCCTGCCAAGACTTTCTGTCTGTAATCTGATTAGGAGCAATAACATGGATTAAAATACGTGCATGTGTGTGAGGAAAATTACATAATTGCTGTTAAGGACACCAGCGTTTCTTTTACAGCTGACCGCTCAGCACCACACATCTGTCAGAGGTGTCTTGGGACCACACTCTCCAGGGAAGGGCGCTGGGTGTTTGCTGCAAACATTGGCTTGCCGCATCTAGGAGAAAAGCTGTCTCATAATGGGAGGGCTCAGTTTGGGAGATGGATGATGGAGCCACTAGGTAGCCCAGAGTAAATCACAGAGGTGCCTGGAACATTCTAATCCATAAGTTTCAGCACAAAAGGTGCTGCAGACAAATCTTTGAGCAAGAAGACTAGCTGACTGCCAGGCGGCTGTGGGGCCAGCGTCGGTGCTCTGCTGCGTTGCACACCAGCAAGCAGAGGACAGTTGCAGCCAGCAACAGGTGTAGCTGATGCTGCAAAAAGGTTCATTTCCCACAGCTGAGGAAAGCCCACATTAAACTCAGTCAGGAGGAAATTTTCGGACAGAAGCAGCTTGTGAGATCTTTTTCGCTTTCTTCGGCTGTGAAGTTGTCGGTTCTTGGCAAGCAAGAAAGGATAAGAAATTTAGAAGGATGTTAAGCATTTGCTAGAACACAACACTGAAATCAACAGACCTAAATAACTTACATTGTGCAAAGCAGCTTTTGTTAAAGCCATATTCTGAGACAGACTGAAAGAGCAACTGCTGCCCCACTCAGCAACCGCTCTTGGTCAGACCAGGATCCAGTACAGGAACGGAGCGAGCATCTTTTCCCACCAAGGATGCGCAGCCTGCTCACTTGCTCCAGCCCTTTGACCACCCTTGCTGCCACTCCCTGGACCTTTTCCAGTTCGAGAAGGGGACCATAAGGATGTTTTCTTTTATCCTCCACTATTGCCTTTGCTCCTTTTCCTAGCACTTGATTTGCTTTTTGACCACCCCTGAGCACTGAACTGCCATTTGCACAGAAACAGCTGTCATCCCCTGGAGATCTGACCCCTGAGTGGCAGTGGTCAGCTCAGAACTCATCACTTCGCACACAAAACATGAAATGGGTGCCCCTTTCCATTTATTTACGCCGAGTTTGTCCTGCCCCTGTATCACACAGTACCACAATGTCCTGCTGCGGCTCCTCAGAGCTTAGTTAGCTGCATTAGTTAACTCAGTGCTGTGAATAGACTTTCTCGCCTCGCTGTCTGCCATGGTGCATCCAGATCACTCGTGCACAGGCTGAGCAGCAGTGGTCCCCACAAGGGTCTCCATGGGACTCCCCTGGCGACCTCCTTCCGCAGGGAAAAACAACCCTTCTCCCGTTCTTTACTTGGTTGCTTCCCAACAAAGGACCTGCCCCCTTTCTCCATGGTACCGGTGGCTCCTCGGCAGCCTTTGCCAAGGGACCTCGCCGAGGTAAGGAAGATGTTCTGCCAGACACCCTGTGCCTACACCACGCAGCTGCTTCGGGGACCTCTCCCTGCTCCCCGCTGGCAGCCAGACTGAACCTCCCTGGTAGCGCTGCTCACAGCTGGCCACTGCCACAGCACAGCTGGATTTGCCATCTAAGGGTGGCCTTCCCAGGCATCCCACGTACCACAACAGGCCAGCCTGGGCCTGTGCAAGCTCCCCCGGGCACGTGATGGCCAGCTTTGCCCTTGGCTGCCAGACCTCCTGCTTGCCACGACTAGCCACACCAGGCAGTCTGACCCAGGCATTTCTGCATCAGAGAGCAGCTGCTGCAGTCACCCCTGCAGACTCTGCGCTCTGCGGCAGCTTTTTGAGGTCTGAGCATTGGTGCAGCCTGCAAACGGCATCACCTGCTTGCTCTGGCTGCACACTGGGGGAGTCAGTCCCTCAGCACAGGGAGGGAGCAAGTGTCAGCTGGATTTTGGACAGGGTTCGTATTCCTGCCCTGTCCACTGCCAGCAGCAGCCAGGGGCTTCTGCTCCAGGCTGGGGGCTGTACCTGACAGCACTTGAAAGTCATTCTCAAGTGACGCTGTACTTCTTGGCTCCTCATCACCGAGGAGAAGGTCTGGGCTGATGGAGGACAAGTGGAGGGAGAAAGGAGACCATCTCTACTCAGAGCCCTCTTCTCTTCCTCAGGGCTTCTGAAAGCTTTGGGGAGAAGCAGAAAGGATAATGTCATCTGCTCTCCCCATTTTTACCTTTCCCACAGCCCTGTGCAGTAGAGGAGCTTTTCAAGGAAACACCACAGTCCAAACTCTGGTGTTTGGAAGAAAATGTGATCATGGGAGCCCGCCAGGACTCTGTGTTTGGGGATGTCATCCCTGTGGCCCCGCAGCAGGCCGGGCTTTCCTCGCCCTCCCTTCAGGGCACTGGACTCCTTGTCCAGACCCACCCCTACCTGCGTCCCCAGTCACGTCCCCCAGCCCGCTGTCTGCCCTCTGGGAAGGCAGGAGAGGGGCTGCTGGTCTGGGTCGAGGAGCTGAGGCCAGACATCAGAGCGACGATGCATGTGTGTGTGGAGCAGGGGCTCGTCGGTGCCTGCCAGTGCCCTGTGGCTCTCACCTGCTCCCAGGCACGGGCAGGAGATCAGAGCCGTGTCGTGCAGGCAGCAGAATTGGATTGCAGGAGCTCAACCAGGGCAAGATGGCACTGTTCTGAGCAGCCGCTGCATGTCATCAGGCTCTAGGGGACGGCGGGAGCCAGCACACAGGTCCTGCCATCTCTCCAGCAGCTCTTGATGCCGCGTGGGGAGGAAGGCTCCTGGGCAGGAGAGCGCAGCTGCACAAAGGAGAGAATCTCCTGGGACTGTACTAAGTCTCTGCTCCAGGAGCTGTTAAGAGATGAGAGCAAGCCAGGAGGCAGCTGCCCCTTCCCGTGCCCATGGCAGCCCCCACGAGGAGACCATCCTCCCCACCCCACATGGGAGACCTTGCAGCCAGCCAAGGAGAAAGACCAGAGGGAGAGGAGGGAGGTGGAACAGGACACACAGATGGGAAAACATCTTCCCAGGGAGCGGCCTGCGGGGTCTGCCGAGGTGGGGGGGCAGGGGCAGCGGGGCCACCGTGAACCTTACATCAGCAGCTCCTGCATGGCTGGGAGGAATCCGGGCCATGTGTCCTCATCCTCCCCGTCCCTCCCCAGGTCCGCACTCCAGCCGCCATCGAGCGCACCGTGCCTCCCACCCACCGGCGTGGGACTGGGGGCTGCTGGGCACAGAGCATGGGGAGCCGGGCAGCAGTGGGCAAGGGAGGGGACGCAGGGGGGCAGCGAAGGTGTTGAGGGGAACGTGGACCAGGAGGCACACAGAGCTGCCATCCTGAGCAAAGCATCACCCTGGCTATCAGGGGACAGTGAAACCAAGGCAAAAACTACGAAGTCATGCCCAGGGATTTACATCTGATACGGCAGAAGAGGAAGAGTTTGTGGAGCAGCTCACAGCACGGCCTGGCTTTGGACGGAGAGCTCTAGTCAGAGGCACAGTCTGGGAGACAAGCAAAGGAAGGCTTGGCCAGCACCAGGGGCAGCAGCTGGGATGGGGATGGGGCAGGGTGCTGCCAGGGAGCAGAGGCAATGCCCAGAGGAAGGGTCCGAGGAATGGGGCGTGAGTCCAGCTGCAGGAGAGGGAAGAAAGCACCAAACGTTAGTCTGGGCCGTAAGCCAGCAGCAGGACGTACAGCAAGAAAGGCCCTGGAAAAATATCAGAGGGGCTGCTGTTACGTGACAAGCCTTCAACGGGCTTCACTTTTCAGCATCTGCAACAGCTTAGTCCCTTAAACGTGGCAGATGGGAGATTCATGGTAACTACGTGCCAAAGAGGAACTGCACTGCAGAGGTCCCTTCCCCTTCCCTTCCTCTGGCTCCTGCATGCTGGTAAATGCAAGGGCAGATGATGCACGGTGCCAAGAGCGTACGAGTATTTGAAAGGGACGATAAACAAAACTGAACGAATGGCCCGAGTTCCCCCCTTTTTTTTAATCAAATCCATCTATTGTCACACAAAGCCATCCCAGCAACTTCTCCCGACCCCGGCTGACTCAGAGCAGCATTAGGGCACGAAGCAGCCGTGGGCTGTGCCAGTACAGGGTGCAGCGGCCGGCAGGAGCAGCTGTTGGCACACAGGTTCAGCAGGAGACAGACACCAGCACGCATTTTTGCATCGTTGTGGTAAGAGATAAACCAATACTGGGTGACTGCGAATTCAGAAAAATGCACCAAAGTTTACTTAATCATGGCCAGAACTAGAGCCTGACATCAAACATATGTTAAGTTTATGCTCTTTTATTTCTGTTGTATAAACGTTTCCAGTCTCTGCAACACAAAACCCAAACACTTGCTGCACCAGAAGCAAGCATACTGCTTTCACGTGAGCCCGTCTCTTGCCCACGTCAGCTCCAGGCCAGCCAACGCCGCGATGTACCGTGCCCTGTGGTGCCCAAACAGGCGGCACGGCGTCGAGGGCTCCGCGGCAGCACCACATCCCAGCAGTGAGGGCTGCTCCATGCTGGCTCCTGCGCCGAGGGAAGCGCTGGCGAGGCCACATCTGGGCCCCACGCGGGGCTGCGGCCTCTGGCCCGTGCTGGCAGCGAGCCCCTCTGCAGCAGCTCCGCTGTGGCAGCCCCCAAGCTCCCCAGCCGTGGCAGGGGTCCCGGTGTGCGGTGAGCAGGGTCACCAGCCTCCCCAGGGCTGTGCTGCCGGCCCCAGGGAGAGGAGGGAGAAGATGTCTCAGCTGGTGGCTGTCCCTCGGAGAGGTGGTGGTGCCGTCTGGCTTCCAGCCCGAGCGGCCTGCATGGGTCCGGGGGGCCGGAGGCTGGAGCAGAGCGGGGTCTGGGGCATCTCCCGGGCAGAGTGCCGGTGCAGGCACCCAGCGCCCGCGGTCCATTGGCACCCGTCAGCCCTCGCCGGCGAGAAAGGAGCCGGAGCGGCAGCACATGCCGGTCAGGCGCGGGCCAAGGCTGGGCATTTACACGGTTGCCGGCAGAGGCAACGCCCCACGCACTCCGTGCCTGTCACCGACTGTTGGAAACAAGTGGTTTGGGCCGCTTAAAGAATCACCGTCAAGGGTATTGGCAAAAGTGATGCAACAGGAGTTTATAAAAGCGCGACTTCACAAAGTTGGATGGCAAGGTTCCCTCTATTACTTAATACATGGACGAAGCGTAGAAAGGAAAGTCAAGTTGGAATCAAACTAGAATGATTTATACAGAGACAGAAGACACAAAAGGGTAGGTGAACCCCTCCCGTTGAGTCACAAGGTTCAGGAAAGAACCCCTTGCTTTTTAACCTCCTGAAGGACCTTAGGTGTGGCTGGATCCACTCCTACTCCCAGACTTGGGCAACAGTTTGTTTTAAGGGATTATATGTGTGCAGCAGCAGCAGTCTAAGATTCACCCACAGTTTAAGGTGGATCACAAGATTTAGCAGCACTTAATCTTTGACTAATTTAACATGTACAAAGCAATTCAATAGGATTTACTGCAATCACAACAGTGACTTAATTATAGATTCGAAAGGGCAATATTTATACTATACCTACTATTGGATACCCGGGTCAATTCACACGCGCAGGCAGACACTAAGATGTAGATATACAAACAGAGGTATACCTGTTAAATATTCCCCTCGAGCTCAGTGAAATATTCACATCAAATGCCTCAGCATTTCTCAGCGGGCGAAGGGTTGAGCCTCAACAGGCGAAGGGTATCAGCCCAGGTCCCGTCATCAGCTTTCAGCAATGGTCCTCTGATTTTCGCAAACTGGCGAGTCCACGAGCTCCAAGAAGCGTCCCCCTCAGCGGGAGATGCTGGTCACAGCCCGCTGTGGTCCAGGAGAGCTCAAAGGGCCTCCCTTGGGACCGCTCTTTATCGGTTCGTGAGATGACTGGCTTTGGTCAGTGTAATTCCATTCCAGGCACAATCCTCGCCAGGCAACGACAAAAGTGAGTCACGGATCCAGGCGACAGGAGCCCCAGGTGCAGTTGGGGGGGAGCCCAATTGTCCTGACTCACTGTACCGTACCTGGGATAAGGAAGTACCGGGCTGTCTCAACTTGCTGCACAACAACATGACATTGGCTGGTCCTGGCATCGCAACGTGGCCTGGGGGGCCTGCACCACCGCACCAACAGAGCCTGCGTGCCCTGCGCCACCCGGGAACGCGCTCGGCCTCGGTGGCTGGACCTGGCAAGCCGTGACCTGCCACAGCCTTGAACCGACCCCACTCTGAAGCCCACAGGTTCAGCCGCCTCCACCACCTCCTTGCTGTGCCCAGGGCCAGACCTGGCTGTGCTCCACGAGGATGGTTCTGCTGCCTCCCTGAGGAAGAGCTCGTACCCGCAGAGCTGTGCCCTGCAGCCCGTTCTGATGCCAACAGCCAAAGCGGGCACAAAAGGGCTCCCAGAACGGGCAACGCCAACCCTCAGCCCTGGGAGAGCGGTCCTTGCCCCTGTGGGGTGCAGCGCCCAGGAGGGATCAGCGGGGCCAGGGCTCTACTCACCCTCACGAAGCATTAACAGCAAACCGTTAACGAAAAGATGTTTTATTAGCACTAGGAAACCATTTCCTCACAATACAAGTGCCCCAGGTCTGGAGCAGGAAAACCCAGCGTGGGAGCTGTTAGGACACAGTTCAGGAGGGAAACCCCCTGGCCAGAAGGGCAGGCACCGCCATTTCTTTCTTGGTGCACCCCACACCCCTCACCAGCCCCGGCCGGCACAGAACAGGCTCGACCACTGCCAGGAGGCTCTCAGTGCCGACGTGCTAGAGGACACGGACGTGCAAGGCCACGTCTGGGCGCAGAGTGGATCTGCGGCTCCGGACCAGGGCTGCCAGCAGCATGCGGAGGTCCAGACCGCGCTGCAGCGCCGAGACGTTACTTCTCCCGCCGGCAACGCGGGGCCCGGCTCCGTCCTGCCGCCACCTGGCCCACCGCTGCCGTCGTCAGAAGGCGCGACCCAGGACGACAGCCGTGCTACGTGCCAGCGCCTGGAGCCCCTTGCGAGGGTCCGCCGGGGCCCGGAGCCACTGGTGGGTCAGGAGTGGCTCCGGGTCCCCCAGCCCCCGGCGGGGCAGGCGTCGTGGCCGCCGCCGGTCCCTCCCGGGCAGAGTTCTGGGACGCCTGGGCTGCGCCGGCCTCGTAGTCGGAAGCGCGGCGCTGCACGAGGGATGGCATCAGCGCCACGTAGGCGCGCATCAGGCGGTGGTTGGCGTGGACCAGCTTGCCGGCGCAGCTCTCGAGGCACGTCTCCTGCAGGGCGGGGAGGATCAGAGCGGCGAGGCGGCTCCGGCCGGGGTCGGCCCGCCGGACCGGGGGCTCTGGCCGCCCCCGAACAGCCCCGGGGCCTCACCTCACGCCCGGTGAGCAGGCGGTAGTTGAGGTTGGAGACGCAGTGGCGGAAGCAGAGCTCGGTCATCCGGTTGTAGAC
>VYZV01045332.1:6687-49682 GCA_013401275.1 Pandion haliaetus
CCCCCATCCCCTGTTCCCCTGCGCCGCCGGGGGGAGGAGGTAGAAAGCACTGGGAATGGAGCTGAGCTGGGAAGGCCGGAGGGGTGGGGGGGGAGGTGTTCTGATGTTTGGTTTTACTTCCCAATACCCTTGTTTTTTATTTGATTTGTAGTAAATTAAATTGATTTTGTTTCTTCCCCAAGTTGAGCCTGTCTTTTGCCCGTGACCATAAGTGGGGAGTGATCCCTCCCAGTCCTTGTCTCGACCCACAAGCCTGCCTTTGGATTTTCTCCTCATCCCAACGTGGCCAGGCGAGGGGGTGAGGGGTGAGTGAGCGGCTTCGTGATGCTTTGTTACCGACTGAGCTGACCTGAAACCACGACAGTAATCAATTAAATTAATTCCCCAAGTCGAGTCTTTTGCCCATGATGGTAATTGCTGAGTGATCTCCCTATCCTTATCTCGACCCACAAGCCTTTCGTCATATTTTCTCTCCCCTGTCCAGCTGAGAAGTGGTGATAGAGTGGCTTTGGTGGGCACCTGGCATCCAGCCAAGGTCAACCCACAACATGGTCCTAAAACCTGTGCTCCACAAAATCTTTTTACAAAATAATGGTGTCACTGAAACCTAGGGGTGGTGCTTCCATGCACGACACACAAAACGACCCATAAGCTGAATGAAAAAGGATGTGACCTGGGAGAAAAAAACATTCTGGTTTTATTTGCACCTTGGCTCTTCTTGGCTCTTAAGAGTAAGAAAAAGCGGGTATGATTCAACTGTGTTTCCCCACCATCACATACCCACCACACAGATCTGAGTTTTAGGACAAAGCAGTTCAGATGTTGTCAATGTCAAAACTCTGGAGAAGCAGATAAGGTTTTCTGAGATCAGGTGGAAAATAAGCATGTTCGGTGTTTTGGGCAATATAACACTCTAAAAAAAAATTGCTGCTAGCTTGCTTACTTCCCCAATGTTTAATAGGTAATAAAAAATTATACCAAATATTGTTTAATGGGCTTAATACTTGGTTGCCTTCTATGTTTTGGAGTTATTTATGCCTTATGAAACAAGCTTAAAGCATTCTAATATAGTAATGTCTAGTATCTGCTTTGTTCTGATTTAAATAGCCCCGTGAGTTGCCAACTCGGGGGAGGAGTGGGTCCTAGCGCTATCCACCTCTTAGTCCAGAGGACCTCAGTGGGATTTATAAACAATATTTTCAGGAATCCTATCATCCCTAAAACCAAACAGCTTTGACATGTACCACATGAGCATGACATTAAGAAATAGACCCAAAAAGGGAACCATTAATACCTGTCTTATACCCTGCCTATAGTTTTTAAAGCAAAAAATTAATTTCATTGTAATTCTGACTTTGCTCAATCATTGTTCACCTGTTCTCACTGAAACTGGCATTCTCTTTTTTCTTTACATTTTGTGTATTGTAATAGCAATAGCATGGCAGTTTTCTGAAGTCTTTGTAACTCAGGCCATTGATTTGGATGGGACCCTGCTGGTGAGATTCGGCCCAGAAATTTTTTCTTTTTGCATTTTCATCAGTACTTTCCATGTAAAGAGTTGGATGCTCTAGAAGGATATATTGGTAACCCTGTTCCACAGATATGGAAACCAAACTCCTAACCGTAGAAGTCTAGAACCAAAAGGGAGATTTCTGAAGCCTGACAGGCTCATCTAACCAGGTCATAAAAACCTCTAGTAAAGGAAATTTTAGGTTATTCACTTGGTATTTGGTTTCAGTGTTTCACTGTCCATATCACGGAAGGATTTTTCTGACACCCGATCTAAACTGTTTTCAATGCAAGTTAAACTGGTAGTCTCTTATTGTACAGACAGTGGACGGTCTTTTGTATACTAGAAAACTATTTTCACCTGTGCCCTCTCTTCTTCTTTTCTAAAGAGATCCACCTTGTTTATTTTTTTTCTTGGATAAGAATTTTTCTTTGGCTGTCCTCTGACTTGACTTCTTTTCAAGAGTTATCTATCTTGGAGTACAGTGACTAAAATTGGACTCTGTCTCCCAGCTGAAGATTCACCAGTGCAAAATAGAGCAGAATAATGACCTTCCGTGTCACACACATGACACTGCCAAGGCCGATCCCACTCCAGGGTGCCTTGTTTGCAATCGCGCCTTTGAAACATGACAATTTTATGATCACTAGCATCCCAGCACACTTTGCAGGTATACAAATGAATTTATTTCCTCCTGCAGGTATCACTGTGAACTTACCTTTGTTGAATCTCATGCATTGATTTTGGATCATCTTTCCAACAGGTTGATGTTGAATTTGCATTCTGTCTTCTGTTGTATTGGCAACCTCGGTGCTGCCTATTGCAGAAACACAAAGTGGGTTTCCCAAGGCCATCCAGTTTAGCCCACTCCATGACATAGAAGCTCAATAGGACCTTTGTCCTTTCAGAAATTCTGTTTGGTGCTTTCCTCGCTCTGTACTCAAAATTTGTTGTGAGCATAAAATGATGCCACTGTGGGATGGGAGTAGATTAAAAAAAAAAAAAAAAAGTATTGGAAACTGTGCATGAGAAAAAGGGAGTATGGGACACTCCTTTTGCCATCTGTGAGGTGGGGTGTTTGACCCCCAAAAAGAAACAATGCAAATGCTACTGCTTGCTAGGACATGTAGGTGGGCTGTTGTCGTTTTCTTTTATGAACGTACATAGAGGTTTAATTACTAGGGGAAAGGGCAGGCTTTGTTATGAGAAGCAATCACAGAGACTCAATTTTTCCAAAAGGTACATTGTACTTGCTCTCAGATTGTTACACTGTGTGGTGATGAATAACACTTGGAAGCAGATGTCAAAGGCATCAGTGCTCAGTGGAAATAGTACATTTTTTCCATTTTATGTCTAGTTTAGACTATATTAAAGAGGAGGGAAAAAATTTAAAAGCTGAAAACATGTTGAAACACGTTACGGTTGTGACAGAATTGACGACAGCCAGGAAATTCCAAGTTAGGGTCCTCACTCCATCCTTTCTGGGCACTCAGAGTAAAAGTTTAACATCCAAGCCCTTGGGTTAGTATTGGTCACAAAAGTTTTATCCATGTTATTTGTTATTATGTGTGTGCCTGTTTGATGCTGGCTGCTTTCCTCTTTTCTTTTGATCTTTCATAAAAATTTATAAAGTCCATGTTCTGCATCACGTGCCTTCATACCAGCTCAAAGCTCTTAGGTAACTATGAACACTGAAAAAATTAATCTAAAATAGTCTGCATCCCAGAAAGGTCATAGAAGATTTGTTCTACAGACAAGAATGAATACAAATATGAACTTCTATCACTGTTTATAAAAGCATGTGATACTCACATAAGCTTCACATTGCAATATTTTCTTTGCATGTGTTAGTAATAAAAACATTCTGTATAATTAAAATCTGAATATTTAAATCATGTAATGTTATTTTCTCTTGAAAGTAATGCCAAATTATATTTTGCTCAAATGTTAACAATAAAAACTGATCTGACTGGGTTCGCTTTGATCCTCCTATGGGAGATGCCTGAATGGCACAAACAGTGTATATAGACACACTTTATGTAGACACACTGAGGCACAAACCAGACTACATATTAATAAATGCAATATAACTATGCCAACCTTGATGCCTATGCTCTGTTTACCCTGCTTCTCTGATGTGGCTAGTTTGCGCATTTCTCCCATTTGTTAGTTTTGGGAAGGTGATATGTTCTGGTGATTTATAGATTGTAAAGATTATAGTCAAAAGCAGGCCACTGTGGTTATGTAGAACAGTTATGGATCACAGGGATTAATCCCTGTTGAACTAGAAGAATCCTGATCTTACAATTTCCACTGATTCATCACAGTCTGTCTTCACTTATTCCAACAGTTGGTAACCAGAGTGTTTAAATTTGCTCCTTGACTCCTGGTCTGTATTTGTGTACCTTTTACCCACTAGACTTGAAAGCATTCTTGTCTCTAGGCTGAAGTGTTTCTCTTCTTAGATTTCTCTTCTTTTAGGTACTTACAAAGCTAGCATGGAATCCTCTGCTTAATAAGTTAAACCGATGTAGCTCCTAGACCCCTTTACCCAGAACATATTAGTTATTAATCCTGAACCAAACTGAAAAAGGTCAAGTCACAATTTGCCAGTAACAAATCTGTTACAGTGTTGGGGTCGTAGCTGCACTGGTATCATACCCAGAGGTGATGTAAGCACACTTCCCATATTGGGGATTCTGCATTTGGTTGTGCTGTTGCATTTGGGAGTTCCTGTTTAACTGCTTATCCACTGTGAGCCCTGAAAAGGATTTGGAGTCGCTGTTGAGCAGATGAAAGTGAGGCTGTTGGCTAAACATAGGACATTATATTTGGCTATACTGAAGTTGATATTGTTGGCCAGCTTACCATGTGATGTAGATCACTCTTTATCAGTGACCGAGCTCTTTACTTTCTGCTCCCGCAATGTTTTTTACAGTCATCCTTGGTCAATATTGATTTTATGTTTCTTCCTGGTCACCAATAAAATATTTTAATGTAGTCTCAAAATCATTTTGTGATTATTGGTATGCAAGTATATTTCTGACTCCCCATTTAAATGCAGAGAACTGTCATTTAGTTAATTTTAAATCCTCTTAATATCTGTCACGTTGATTTTGTGTCTTTCTGGCTTCTCTATGAACAGCTATTGCTGAATTTCAGCTAGAGTAGTTTTCTGTAAACCTGTATTGATTTGGATTAAGTATAAATGCTCTTTAATTGAGTTGCATGGGTTGAATCACTGTGCTTGCTATTATCACTATACTTTCTTGTCTAGGAAGTGAGGCTGACCAGGCTGTATTTGGCCAGGCTGGCCAACTTGCCCTTTTTAGAAAACTGGCACATCATCAGCTTTCTTTTAGTCTTCTGGAAATTCCACTGTCTTTCAAGAATTCCAAGTATTCCAAGACTTATGATGTCGTGCGATCTTGAATCCAAACTCCCTACCACATTTCCCTTCACAAAAATAACTATGAACTTTCTAAATTCAATTTATTTCTTTAAAGCATTTCCAATGGTATAATGTTTTGTAGAATGTCTTTTATTGCAAAACCTAAATTTGAAGCCGAAAAACCAGTTGGCTTTATCTTTAAAAACATGTTTTTTAAAAGATCCTCATTGTTCTACCCAAGCCATTCCAGTCTGTGGTATAAATAATTGTTATAGTGTCTATTATGCTTAAACATACTGTGTGAAAAAAGTAAAATTCCAGCTGGACATGTGTAGATAATTAATTTTAGGGCAAGTTGTATCTCAAGTATACAGGGTTTGAATCTGACTGATTTTTCCGTTTGAAGTAAAATCATTATTTATCTAAACACAAAGCACTAATGTGTAGTTGTTGAAGGAATCTGATCAAAAACACACTGCAGAAGGGGTTAGTTTTAAAAAATAGAGAAGTTGAACAACCCTGGGGTGTTTAAGTAACAGAAAGCTACAAGTTATCAACTCCAAAGTGCCTAAAGAAAAAGAAAGATCATAAAGGACAAGTGTCAGAAGAGCCCTGGGATGACTTGGAGTTATTTGTTAGACTGAGAGCAAGGTTACAGCTGTTCTGAGATTTGAAGGGTAAGAGGAGGAGATTACAGGTAGCATGGAAAGAACAGGGTCACTGTGCGAGGCCATCCTAGTGTTGCAGTGTTGTGGTCACAGTCATAGGAAAGGATGATCATAGCCACAGTGTTTTTTGAAGGTATGTTCTAAAGTTCAAAAGCATCTTGTCTGGAGCTGATCCTCTTCTGTTGCCCATTTTGATGTGAATGGAAAATATTTTAGCACTTGAGCAGGTCCTTCAAAGGTCTTTCAGAAGCAGTAGCTGCAAACAGGACATCGACGGTCATTTGTCTGAGCAAGCTGAAGGATCTGTATGCATTTTAGCCACATGACTATGTTGTCTTGTGCTTGATAAAACTATTTGTTCTCAAAAAGAATTTATTTTAACAATGTAGTAGAGGCCAGATGCTTATTCCTAATAACACTGGTTCATGCTATAAGCTTTTAGTTATTTTCCAAGGCTTGATGCCTTCAGTGGTTTGGTTTTTCTAAAATGCCAATATAAATTGTCACACAGTAAACTAATGTCAGTTATTGTCTATTTAAAACTGAAACCGCCTCAGTGGTGTATGTATATGGCTTGCATGTTTAAAACACTTTAAAACCAGTAACCTATTAAATACAGAACAGTTTCATAGCATGAGTACCACTTTCTCTGTTTTACAGCTGAAGGAAACTGGTGAATAAAGTACGCCAATGGCAGAGCTGATAGGAAAACTGGAGCATAGAACATCAGGGTACCTTCAAGTACCCTGTTCTTTTCCTCAGCTCATATGGCTCCTATTATTTCTAGCATTTCACTTTTTTTATCAGTGGCTTTAATATTAAAAGAAATTTTTGGGGGTCAACTTCTGTTTAGCAAATGTGCTTTCTGCCTTCAATCTTTTACGTGCGATCCAGAGCTCACGAGATTATGGCCAAGTTATAAAACCCTATGAAAATGGGCAGAACAACCAACAACAAGCAAACCGATAGCCACTTTCAGTCTTCCTTGCCCCAGTTTTGTTGTCAAGGAACATAGGGACTGATCTGACCTTAATGGCCTTAATGGAATATTTGGAAACGCTGCATTGTAGGGAGCACAACTAATCTCCAGTATCCTTGCCAGGTCACGCTGCTGGCTATGTGTGGCATTTGTGGGTGAGAACGAGTTTTTGATGCTACCTTTTATTAAACTGGAAAAAAAATTAGCTTGAGACTAATGGAAACCACTTCCCATCCAATTATCTGAGTGGGCAGTGAAATGGGATCTTTGGGTGGGTGATGGGGATGCTGAGGGTGAATGTTTTGTTCATCCAAACTATATGGCAGTCACCTGGTTTTGAGATTTGCTACCAGTTGCAAATTCAGCCCTAATTCACTAGGCAGCCACAGGAGCTAAGCAAAACAACCACTTGGCTCTAGCAGTGCTCACAGTATGTTTTTTAGGTCAGGGTCCTATCGCTTTTCTTTTTCCCATACAGTTTCAGACACACTTCTAAAACTCAATAAACCATAAATAACAATAACAACAACAACCCAGATGAAAATTTATGATCTTGACTCATCTCTGCTTTAGGTTTCAGGCTTCGTTAAAAATGTGCAAATTAAAACCTGTGTGCTTGTGTGTCTGCAGAGCTCCCACTCGTGATCTCAGTCTGAAATCCTGGCTGCCGCTGCCACCAGGGCAGCAGCCCAGAGCTCTGCAGTGTGTTCTGCAGGGTCACTTCCACCCTTTCTCCAGCCCTCCGTATCCCACACTGTGCAAGAGCAGAAGTGCACCATTAAACCTTAGGAAAATATGTTACTTCTGTGACTAGCACAGTAGTTGTGAGGATTTCAGCTAGCACTCCTGAATGTTTTGTTTTCCAGTTTTGTTTGTAAATCTTTGTTCTGCCAATATGCTTCTTATACAGTCTGATATCAAATGTTCTCACTTCTGAAAAAGTCTTTGTAGATGAAGTAGGAATTTATTGGCATTGAAAATACAGTAGCTCTTAAAATTGGATGCTTTCAGTTTTGCCAACTTACGATAGCTCATAGAGTAAGGTAATTAATGCACTGAATTAACAGGTCTTTGTTGTCATTATCTGTAGATGGTTCCCAAAATTACTTTACTCCCTTCTAGAGCAGTAAGTCTTTCCATGTACTTCTGTAAACATCTGCAGTCCCACAGGAAAATATTCTGCACAATTACAGTGATGCAGTTTTCCAGGAAAGAAGTGCAAATTCTGTCAGTCAATCAATAAACAAACCTCTTTTTTGTTTTTATCTTTGGTTCTTGTAAATGCTACAGTCAAAGCGCTGCCTCTATTGGAAACTTCTTTTACAAGTGCTGTAAGAGTTTGGGAAATCTGTCAAACATCCTGAGCAGCTGCTGAGCAGAGCCCTCCGATCCGTGTGTGCTTTGGCATCGGTGGGATGCACAGGAGCAAAGAGTGAGTGGAGGAACTGGGCTTTGAAGTCTGCTTGGTGATGTTATATTATTCTTGGCTCTTTGCGCTTTGGAAAATACACTGCATCAAGTTCTCATCATTGCTGTAGCGCACAGTTTTTCTTGAGGCTGTGGAAGGGTGGTTTTAGCATTACATTCGCCTATGAAACACCTCAGTCATTTTGCTGCTGAGATTGTGTTATTTTATTAAATTCTTGTTAGGTTTTTCCTTTGTATGATTGGAGCGGTTCCCTGGTTTGTTTCTTGGGGTGTTTCATGCTTTCACCACAAAGCTGATGAGTACCCTCATCTGCATTTGCAATAGAGTTTCATAATGACTAAATCACAGCTGAATTTTCTGCTTTGTAATTGGATTCACCTGCACCCCACATTCAAAAAGATACTGAAATTTCACACTCAAAAAAATATAGTAATTTCACCTTCTGTTGCATCTTCCACCCACAGCTGAAAAAGCCCTTTACAACCTTTAACGTACTTAAGCTCAAAAAACCCAAAACCACAGTTCTGGGGTCCTTAAGAATTGAAATGTGGGATGTTTTCTTGGATGTATCTGATACTGCCCTCTGAAAAACGGTTGGGGGCTGAGGAAGTCTGGGTGAGAAAGGTGCTGTGCTACCAGTAACGTTTCTCCATTAGCTAAGGAAACAGCAACCTGTGCTTTCGAAACAGGAGGGTCTGAAAGGCACTGCCACTCTATGAATGGCTAAGTGACCTTAGTGACAACAGCTGGGGTAAGCTGTTATCTCTATGTACACCAATGTTTTTCCTTTAGTCAAGAGAAAAATAAGAGTAGGGAAAATTCATTAACTAGGGGCAGGGGTGGGAGAGAGGGGAGATGAGATGATTTAAGCTACAGGAAGAAGGGTTTTTTCAAGGCAGACTTGAAAGCCCATATGGCTGTTCAAGAGATTCTCCCGCCCTCCAGCTGCATCCAGAAGATTCATCCTTCTCTGGTACAAATAGTGTAGTTTGCACTCTTAACAAGAAAAGCATGTTGGTTCCAAAGTGCCAAATTCTACTTGCCAAATATTGCTACAGATCGAGAGCTTTTTTTCTTCTTCTGTTTCAGATTTTTTGTTTGCTACTCGCTGGCTTGGTAATGTTTTCCTACATGCAAGCTTGCATTCAAATTTGTAGAAATGCAGGTCTTTGTCATTGTTATTATTATTTTTTATTATTGTTGTTGTTGTTATTTCAGTGAATGCCTCACAGCTAAATTCTTCTAAGTTTTAAATTGCAGCACAAGATTTGTAAGGCCATTACATTATCTCAGCTTATGACTTGAGCAAAGTATTTTCTTCAGAGCCTTCGTTATACCTCCATGCCTGAAAACAAATACTCTTATGGCTCAAATCCCAAACCAAGCTTCAGATAAACATTTTGTCGTCATCTAGAACTCAGCTTTGATAGTGCTTTAAGACAAGTAGAAATAATAAGTGACAAAGGAATTCTCAAGGACTTGTAAATCCATAGTAAGTCTTTGGTGTGGGCATAATGCACAGCTTAATTCAAAATTTGTAGCAAACCAAAAAAAACTTTCGCAAAGATTCAAACTTTTTAAAAGGCTTTACAGCCTGACCGTTTAAACATGTAAACTATTCTTGCAAATGAGCCTTATCTAATGTGAGCAAAGGGTGTTGAAGCAGGCTCTAAAATACTACTTTTCTCTCTCTCATTTTGTATGTTTTTATTTTGTCACGCATATGGAAGTGATATGAGGGTTTGTTTTTTTCTGGAATACTGTAAATTTAAAATAAATGTTATTATTGATAACATGCACTAAGATTGTAAAATAGCTCACCAGTTCTCAGTGTGGGTATTAATCACCATAACAGTGGAGGTTTAGCACATGCTGATTTGACTTGTGATCTTCCAGCTGAAGGAGACTAGTTGGAGCAATCGCTGTACTTCTGCTGCCTTTCTACAGCTTATAGAAGTTTGCTCGGATGAGTTTAAATAACCAGTACAGGCAGGCCTATGCGTAGCTGATAGGCAAGGAGAAAGGGAAGGAAAATAGGAAAAATAACATGAATTAATATGTTAGAGAAGTTACAAGTTTTTCATTGGGTTTCTAAGGAAAGTAATTCTTCAATTCACTGAAGCCCAATTTATTATTTTCTTTTCCAGGAGAAGTAGGGGCAGAGGTGCA
This sequence comes from Pandion haliaetus, assembly GCA_013401275.1. NCBI lineage: Eukaryota > Metazoa > Chordata > Aves > Accipitriformes > Pandionidae > Pandion > Pandion haliaetus. Next base: position 16,834 of record VYZV01045332.1, read on the forward strand.
CTGAAGAGGGGTTCCTAGGCCTTTAGGAAGTAAGGGAATTGCAGAAAAAAAAAAAAAAGAAGAAAGGAATAGATTGAGGCCAGAAAGCTGCCAATGGCTGCACATGGGTCTGAGCATCACAGTGCTGCCACTAATAATTTGGCAGGTGGGGAAGAATGCAGCTGGGGGCGCAAAGCAAGGCAGGGAGTGGCAGTGGCTGGTGGAGGACGGACTGATGGATGAGAGTTCTCACATTACCTCTGTCTGGGGCAGCCTACAGGAACAGACAGTTGTTAAATGTGGCTTCCCATAGTATGCCACCTGTATTTATTTTTCAATAAAACAGCTAAGATAACTTTCATGTCCTTCTAGCACTGCGACATAATTGTGGTGTTCTGCAGTTGTTGGTAGCTGGTTGTGACGCACAAGTGAGCTTACACCGACTGCATTTTAGAGGCCCACTGCATATGTTTTTAGAAGAAAGAGCTACTAGACGCCAGGCATAGGAAGATACAACTGAATGTCAGTGGGCCAATGCATCTAGCGGAGTTAAGCCAAGAAAATAATCTTCTGATAAATACTCTCATACATTTCATTTGCAACAACACTTGCGAAGTCAACTGCACAAAAGGGAGGAACCATGAGTGGGAAGAACGCAGGCTGGTATTGGGTTGCTTTTATTTGGCTGAAGCCAGCTAGCGGTCATGAGTTAAACAAATCCTTTGAACTGGCTAACAAGCTGCAATAGTTCTTCCACCATTACTCTTTCTACTTTGCTCTTATCAGAGATACCTTTTTCTTGTGAGAGTGGGCTGTTGTCAAACCTCAACATTGCTTTTAGACTGCCACACATGCTTACTGTTACACTACATATTGAAAACACAAGAAGGGTAATACCACTCCATGGGAGAGCTGCAGAACACTTTCCCAGGTACCTGGATCATTAGTGGTCAGTGGGGAGCTGTTTGGGCACTAATTTCATGTATTACGTATACTGTCTTCACTTACATGTTACTGGATTTATTCCCTCTTTTCTCAGTCACCACAGAGTTCTGGGGTCTCAGGTACTGGGATTCTACAGAAAGGAAAAAAACTCAACATAGAAACTGTTATAGAATGCAATTTATTGCTATGCTCCTAAAATGGTTTCATCGGCCTCTGGTTTGTCATTTGAAAGACATACAGTGTATTAACAGGAGTTTAAATATGTGGCAGATACAAAGTCACAAAGCAAAAAAGAATATATGTTCCTCCTTTACCTTCTACTCATTCATTTCAGAATTCCCTTCTGTCGCTGCCTGTTTTCCTTTGTGACATATGTCACTCTATCGACATGCAGTAGATGCTGAGGTATGAGCAGAGGGCACATTTTAGTATCTCAGGCAACAGAAAATCTATGAACCAGCACTCACGCTAAGAAAACAGGTTTGTGAGTGTGTCACAAGCACCAACCGAACCGCTTTGCGCGCTGCAGCATCTGGTCTTGCGCCATCCTGTGCTTACGTTTTGCTGGTTCACAGCAAGAGGTGATGAGCAGGCTTCCCCAGTGTGCTCGTGATGCGAATCAGCTGCCAGTCAGTTCCTCTCGGATTCACACCAGCACCCTCATCATGTTCTCCTTCGCTCTCTCCGGACCTGTGACTCATGCAGCCGGCCCATTTCTTTTGATCTTGCTTGGTATGTGTTAGAGACAGCCTCATTCTATACTGCATCCCATCTGGCAATGGGCCTGTACGTTCTCAGGTCCTCTTACAGACTAGAGCATAATACTCCTAGAAAATACTGCATCTCATTAAAGTCTGTGGTTACTTCGGAAGGATCTTTTCTGCTGCTGAATGCACCTAATTGCACAGAAACTCAGCAGATGCGTTTTGCTGCTTAAGGCAGTGAGACCATTTAATTGACCGTGCAGTAGCACCTCTCTCTGAGCACGTGTGCCAGACAGCCAAAGCCCCAGAAACTTGATGCTCCATGTGAAGAACACAATGTTCACCTGGTCCTTGTTGCCAAGACTTGAACTATGATTTTCAAGAGCAGGGCAGCCTATAAACTAGCACATTAGGCTGAGTCACTATTCTGGCAGGATAGGTCTAATTTCCCTTTATGTAAATTTATCTCCAAAGTACTTTATCATCCTGCAACTAACCTAACACAACACCCTCTGAATGACTGAATGTTGCAGAAGCAATTATTTACATCAGGTAGGGGAAACAACTCTGTGGTAGGTCTTTCGAAGAAATGAAGTAAAACCAAATTAGATATTTTATTTTTGTGCTTTGTCTTAATACTCAATTCCCCTTTGGATCATTAAGATCTTTTAGTTTTCCGCACCAATTTGTCTTATCCTTCCCAAGAGCATTGGGTCAGTTCGTGTAGCTTTTAATAAAGACTCCATCTCTTACATAAACACACACGTACTGACACAACTCAGAAATCACCGCTGGTAAACAAGAATGTTAATTGCTGGGTAATTATATGCTACAAGGGGGAGGGAAGCATTTAAAAGAAGCTGCAGGCTTTTCAAGACAACAATTTGTAGTTGGATTAAGCTGGAATAAACCCAGGCCCCAGAAGTGAAAAGACAGTGTTTCTAAGCCTAAAGCAACATTTCTTTGCCAGTCAGCTTGAAGTGTGCACTGCCCAGTTGTAGTTCCAGGCTCTCTGGAAACATTTAACACTTTAACATTAAGGGGACAGAAGCTTAACCCTTACATTCTGCAGGCCTGAATTTTTTTTTAACGTGTATATACAGGTCTAGAAGGGGTTTTAAGAATTTTTTAACCTAAACATAACAAAAATTATTTTACTGTACTATCTCACAAGCATCACTTGCTAAAAAAGCCACTTTTAACAGCTAAAACAGCTAAGCTGAATTTCTTGGATTTCACTGGAAGGGCATCCAGTCCCTATCCATCAAAGTCTTGGTCTGCAGCAGTTTTGCCAGAGATTTTGTTCCAAAGAATGATGGATGGGTAAACGTTGGTAAAACTGTTTAGTGTAGATTTTTCTAACTAAAAGAGCATGTTGGCTGCAACACTTATCTTGAAAGATGTCAGAGAATGGCCATACGCCGACAGGTATATTGTCGTTTTTGAGGTGTGAATGCTTTGCAGAACTTTTCTCTCCTAGAGTGTTTGTATTTCCAGACCTATAGGGGATTGCCAGAGGTCAGAGTTTCAAAGAAATTAATCCCTGTTTTGGCCTATCCAAGAGTCTTTACGTGACACAGCACAGACATTTTGCAGGGCACGGTTTGTGCAGTTGGGTAGCTATCCCTTTTCCCCCTTTTCTGGCTACGAGTGCAAATAGCATATGCAATTCTGAGGTTCTACAGAAAAGTGCTCACAGGAAAAAAATTGTCCTCACAAAACCTGGGCAAACTTTAGGCGGCCCTGGAAAATTATGGGCTCCATTGGCATAACTAACAACTATTAGGTAAATACACACAGCAAAAGCATATTTAAAATAAAAATTATTTCTCTCTCCTGCTACAGAGCCCTGTGTAGTACTCCCTTGCAGGAGCTGATGCCGTCAGGGATTCTGGAAGGAAAATAATCTGTTCCAGGTTAGTCTTTATCAGAGACTCGCGGAACTTGGTGCTTCAGAGTATCATTCCGCAAATAGAATCTCCACTCAAACAGCCTGTTTACTGCCAGGCTTCTCCATCCCCTCGGATCGCTGCTTGAGCTTACAGATCAGTCCTGCAGACAGTTATGTCAGCACTGCTGAGAGAGAGGTGACCTGCAGAACAAGGGCATGCACAGGGTGTAAAGGGGAAGACGGTGTGGAGGGCATCAGGAGCTTTTTCAAGTGGCTTTGCTGCTACAGAAAATATTCATGGAACTGCACCTTCAGTTTCTAGTTGTAAGCTACTAGTGAATTCTTTAGGAAGATGTAAACAGATTAAAGTTTGGCAGTGTCTTTATATAATATTCATAGATTTGTAAGGAGTACTCAGAGTCTTTTTAAGTATTCGCTTTCCAAGAAAATATATGCAACTGAACAAATAAATTCAGGCTTAACGTATTTTGGGTTGATTTTCAGTTGTTGCAATTAGATTTTCTTAATTTCATAAGTTTTTTTTCTTTTAAAATGACAAGCTGAGTAGTATTGCTAGCTATTTCCCCAGTCTAGCAGCCTCTCTTCCAGGGTTAAAACAAAAAGCAACAATTGCTAGATCTTTAATTTCTGGGCCTCGCTGAATGTAATGCCTGTTAACCCCTAAGGACTGCTGAAACATTTGTACTCCGTAGGCCCTTAGCCAAGCTTAGCATGCCACAGATGAAGTAATGCCATACCTGTCCATCTGTTTGGCCTATTGCTTTACAATATTTGGAATAAAAATTTAATTTCATATAATTTTCTGTGACATTGTTTAGAAATAGACCATTCTTCTGTGTCAGAATGAAATGCAAATCACCCCTGTAGCAAACAAAAGTGTGATTTCTGACTGATATTTTGTAAGGCCTGATTGTTATGATTGCTACCCAGTTGTATATCCTCCCCTTCCTGCAGAAGAAAATGTAATGGAAAACGTAACCCTAACAATTACATACAGATGGCACCATCCCCATGATTTCAGCTCTGTGTGGTGGCTTATATTTCTATACTGCAACTGGTGTAAATTAAACTGTAGTCATCTTCTGCACATGTATTATATTGTATCTTCGCTAGCAATAAGAACAAGAACCGCACATCTGTTGGGTGAGAGGACGTGTTGGCAATATTCTGTTTATTTGGCTATTACACATTGCTAGTGCCAATGAGAACCCAGGGATCTAGTTGAATTTGTTGGAAACCATATTAAATGTCTCAGATCACCCCATGCACAATTTATTGTTTTAGCGCTGTGACAGAGCAGGCAGTGGTGTAATTTTTTCTTCATCTTCTTGCATGCTGGAAACAACAGCCTTTTCCAATTGGAGTTACAGGATCTGTTATGGGATCATTATGTTCAGGGGGAGAAAGATTAGGTCTGTCAAAAGTGGAGGAGGGAAGAAAGAGAAGACAACAGTATTTGCACTTTACCTACCCTTGAAAATCTGCTTTCTCTTTTTTTTTTTCTCTCTCGCAAATGCTTCTTTTTTTTTAAAATGAGACAGAATAGAAAAGGCCTCCTACTTCATTCAGTCACTCTTATCTTCAGTGCCACAATTCATGTAAATTCGTGTAATTCAGTAAATAGTACCCTTCCTTTTCAGTTCTTGACCACTGCCACCAACCAGGGGCACCAGCACTGAAGACAGGTCATATTGGTAGGTGCAGACACGAGCTCTTCTCTCCATGCTTTCAACTGGCGAGACAAGAGCCCGCTACAGGCCCAATAACGTGGCAACATGCCAGCATGGCTAACTTGGGTTTTGAGGCTGAAGTGACCTTGCCTACAGCCAGCCCGGAGAGCAGATAGAGGAGTGCTTGTCTGTCTGCACCTGTCTGTGTAGATGTACTCTAAAATTACTGCTGCTCCCCTGGGCAGGAATCGTCTTTCTGGTTTGACTCCGTACGGTGCCGGCCACCAGAGCTTGGGGTACAGCCACGGCATCCCTCAACTGCAGTTGGGATGCAACTAATGGCTATAGGAAATGCCGCAGTTGCCATTTACAGTACTGCTGTCCTTTGCCCCTGTTTAAGTCTGGCATGATTCTACAGCTTTAGTAGACTCGGTCTTAATTTAAGCTGAGGTAAGTGAGAACATCTTTTAGAGGCAAGATGAAATGATTTGGGGGCTTGTCACAAGAGTCAGAACATTAGCAATAGAATCTTACCTGCTTTCTTCATCGGCATTCCCAGGGCTCTTGCTGTAGTGATTCAGCTAATTAAAATTCCTTTTACCTACATTTTCCTTTACAGCTTCAGGTGGTTAGAGAACCTTCATTTCATGTCCCAAACTATTATAATGTGTAAAACAGATGCTCTGTTCCACTCTGAGGTGGCAGCATTTCAACAGTAGATCAAGTGATCCTCCCGCATAATACCTATTACTGGCTTGTGCCTTTTAAGATTGTAGTGAGAATTTTAATCAAATGCCTAAGAAGAACATGAAGATTTCAGATTATAAGCCTTTGTGAAGTACAAAGTGCTGTTTTTATTTGATTTTACCTTCTTTCCATCCCACGTATACATGTGCATGTGCATTTATCTGTGTATATGTATCAACAGATTAAATTAGGAGCTCTTTCTAAATATCTGGCTGGTTGATTCATGCATGAAAAACAGACAATACCAAACATGTGAGTTGTTAGTTACCATAAGATTATGAGCCCAATCTTATTCCCAGGGAAGTCGGTTTAAAGCAAGGCCTACGTCCTTAATGTTTTCTACAGAAAAGCCTGAGACAGTAACCTTAGGAGAATGAAATGTGAAACCCCTGTGGCAATTTAAGTAGGGCCACAGTTGAAAAGCAGCAAGAACAGGTTCCCTTTGTACTTCTCTGAGCTGCACTTGGCATCCCTTGGGGCAAATTGGGAGAATTTCAGCCTTCAATGTCTACACAATCCCTCATTTTTCAGGAGCAGAGGCTTGTTACAGAAGAATGCTCTCTGTTCCTTGTAAGCCTAGAGTGGAAGGAGGTCACTGATTAAAGCAGAGGCTTTTGATTAAGTGATGATGCTACTTTCAGTGATTAAACAAAAAAAGGTATTTTGGGGGCCACTTTCTGCAGAAGCTTTGGCTAAAGTAGACAGCTATTAAAGAACACGAAAAAGCAAGCAGATCAATAGTCATTTTGGAGGTTGGGAAGGTGCATAGCATGGAAGGGGAGATAACAATTTCAGGATTATGCTAGTATTCATCTGTAATTGGATCTCTGTTTATTTTTGTTTCTTGAGGTGCTGTCACAGGCATGTATTGTATTTACCTTACTAACTCAAGACACACAATGCTGTGTCACTCATCACAGATAAAAGGCTTCAGTGTCCTCAGATAATTACGGAAATTTTATTAGCTATGATGAAAAAATGATAAAAGGTATCAGGGCTTTGATTTCATCTTTTGGAAGTGAGCCCATTTTTTAGTCCATATTTTCCATTTATTGGAACAGTTTTTAAAGCGCTGGTAATCTTTTAAGAGTCAAACTACCCATTTCTATGAAGCTTTTACCTACATTCCCAAGGCATTGGCGTCTATAATCATACTACTTCGTATTACACACAGACCCGCTGTTGCAAAAAGATTCATTGGCAGGCCAGGACTGAAATCTCATATTCCTTAATCTTAGTCCATAGAGTCATAGTCTGTTTATTCACTCAGGGCAGGAACACTCTGGTTTATATGTAACTCTGCTTTGGTTTGCATGTGCAATCCCAGGTCTGTGGAAATCCTATAAAAATGTGGAAAAGGCAGTTCTGTTAACATTTGTTTCTATGTGTTTCACAGAGTTGCTATGCTTGCATTTTGTAGTGTTTACATGCTGCAGTCATGTAAAAAGCATAATGTTATGGGGAAAAGGGCAGGGCTTGCTTCAAATTATCATTATCATAAAAAAATGCAGAGAAATGTCAGGAGATCTTGATGAACATGTTTCTGCGGGAATTGGAAAGGAGACCAAGCCACAAAATTAAGAACTAGATCCAGATTCCATATCCTTCAGCCTCACCCCTAAGGGGATGAAAAATTCAGAACTGAAATACCACAAGTTTGGATTAAGTTTTTTTTAGTTCAACCCATCTCTCCATAGTCTGGTTATAGTGATAATTTCTTAATAAATCTTAATATGAGCTATACCTATATCTGATTGTTATATCTGACCATAAAAATGGCATTTGCAGTCAGACTACACATAAATGCAATTTCTTCCATGATTTTAATGCATTGTTTGAAAATGGCAGTTCTGCTAAATATTACTGAGCTGCCTACAAAAACATTGTGAGATGTTTCCTGCTTTTAAATGATATCTAAGAAAATCATTGAACTTGCTTCCACTCTGGCCCTTAAATTGGTAAAAAATAAATTATTGGATGTAAGAGATGGGCAAACAAGTCAACTTTTGGACTGAAACTTAGAGGTTTTTTAGTTTGAAAAACTCATTTGGTTCCAAACCAAGCCAACCACAAGATAATACCAGAAGCTGTATTTAACTAAATAATCCAACCCTTTATGCCCTCTATTTGGATTTCCATAACAATATTTATGTCAGAAACTTGTGACACTGCTTTTTATTTCTAAATATCATGATGACATTAGGTGAGAGCAAGTTGTAACACATCTCTCTCCCCTTCCCACATAGCAATATTTAAGATAAAAAAATTCTTCCCATGAATTGTAAGATTCACATTAGTATTGTTATAATAATTAAATGAAAGCGGGTTTTGGTGGCAATATATCCTGCCTGTCTTGAGTTGGCAAGAAGTATATGCACTACATAAGAAAATGTGTTTATGCCACAGGTATTCGTTCATGGTACAACTCCAGTTACCTGTTGTGATTTAAGTAGTGTAATTAAAACCCAGAGAGATTTACACACTGTTGTCCTTCAGTATTATTGTAAGCAAAATTGCCACTGAGCGCTTAGTACTCTGCTGGGTCACCTTTTAACTAAGACTTTCAAAAGCTTTAGTCATGTAATTTATTATGTAAAACTGCTAATTATCTTCAAATTCAGAGTGTTCTCCTTCCTGTTTTCTCTCTCCTGGCAAAATTCCTCTGATAAAATAGAAGTGGTACATCAGTTTAAACTATATGATGATGGGGAGGAGGAGCCACATTTGTTACCGTAAAGGCAGCCAAGATATAAAGGGTAATATAAAAAGATTGACACAGAAGAATACATCACATCAACCTGAATCTGGCTTTCTCCCTTGCGTCTTTTATTCTCACTCCTTTACCACATCGGTACCTGCTTGTCTCTCAAGTACTATATCATTGTTCTCCTGCCAGGTCAGCTGTGTTGAAAGATAGCTTGCTTTGTTTACAGAGAAAGTAACTGGTCAACAGGCAAAATCACATATTTTAGAAAAATAAATATTATATAGAATATTTTGATCAGAATTATATGGTGGTTGCTACACTAGTTCAGTTGCTTCAACCATACCTACTCATTATAACTGGCCATACCTAGGCATTATAAGTGGCTTTCAATAACAACTAATTATTTCCAACTAAAATGAATCCTAGTTCATCACCTTGACATAGGTCAATTAGTTTATTGATTAGGACTAGAAATATTATAACCTTTGAGAAAAAGACTCATCCCTTACAGTGTTTTTACTCTGTCCAAGTTTCGCAATGCATTTAAAAGGACTAAGGCATCCACTAGCAGATAAGGGTGATATTTAGGTAAATTTAACCTGATTTGAGTTATGCAGAATGACCTTGTCTTAATTCGTCAATCTCAAAGCAGGAGTACAAAACTGTCATTGCATCAGACCAGCAGCAATCGAATTCTGAAACGTGTGAGGATGCTAATTACCTTCAGCCTCTTTCTACGGATCGTCTGTATTTTGACAGGACTCCCACTAATATACTGAACCTTTGCCCTAGTAATGAAAAATGCTCAGGGTTTGTAAAGGATTTTTTGCTTTTTAGTGATGTCTCTTTTGGGTTTGTATTCTACTAGAATTAGCAGATAGGATAGTCAATGGAAGTGTGTCCTTTTACTTCTGTGTTCAGAAGACCCCTAAGGTAGAACATCAGAGACATAGGCTATAGGCTCTGTGCAGCAAGAAGATACCATTTGGGTTTGACTGTGTGAAGCATAGCTAATTCCTCAGTTAACTCCTGGGAACTGTATAAATTTTAAGTATCTTGCAGTGCCAAAGATTGCTGTCTGGGGAAGGCTGGCTCCTGCCCGCTAAGGTAGCGTGCCGCTGTTGACCTGAATGTCACCCGCCAGAAACTGTCTCTTTTTCTGACCGTCAGTTCTGCCACAAGCCCTTTCGGTGCCGCCGATCCCTGCCTCCTCTCTCAAGGCGGGACCAGCACAAGGAGAAATGGGTATGTCATGCCAGCGGCTTTGCTTCGGCGCGGCAGCAGTGCCAGCAGCCGGGGAAGTGGCTATGGGAGGCAGGAGGGAAGAAGGGCTAGGTGCAGGAAACTGGGTGGAGGCAGGAGGAGGCTGCTGGAGGACGACCATGCTAGAGAGGCGAGCAGGGTGAGGGTCAGAGGAGATGGCCTTGCTTCTCTTAGCAGCAACCAAGAGAGAAGAGCAAGATCCCAGTTGGTGGGGCACAGGAAGGGAAACGGCTGAAGGTGTTCACAGAGTTAAATCATCACAGCTGCCTTTTTCCATCCGTTTTTGTTTTGCCTCTTCTGAATTCCGACACCTACACAATACTCTGTCTTTTAAAAACAATGTTGGAGTTCCTGACATTGAACTCTGCAAACAAGTGTGTTCCCAATTAAGTGAAGAACTTCTCCTGCCCCCCCNCGAGCACTTGGCTCAGATGTGCTGGCCTCTAGAGGAATCACACAAGCACATTTTTCAGAAGGTTTCCCCCTCCCAAAATCCCATCGAATGGCTGTTTCTTATAAACCAATGGAGATAATTTCATGGCTTTTCCCTTTCATGGCCACCCACCTCCTCTTCCCAGCTCGCTTTGATATAAAAAGACAAATCCTTTCCCATTCACATCAAAAGCAGGAGGGTCGCTCTGTGTCACCTACCCTGGGATTTTGACTCAAGCTATTCGGAAAAAAAATAATGGAAAGAGCAGCTTGGTTTTAACTCAACCGCAGTGTGTGTCACCGAGAGTTTTCAGGGTCATTGACAGATCAGTTTCATAGACCAAACAGATAAATAGGCACAAGTTATTCTTTATTATTATTGTTCATAATTTGTTCATGCCCTAAGTGTGCTGAGTGCGCTACAGAGGATACCAGCCCTTCCTCAGGGAACATAGGGTCTAAGTTAGACATATGTTTTGTATATTTTCAATGTGTATTCAAGCACCTCCAGCACTGGATAGGCACTTTTAAAAACAAATTTCAAGTAATAACAATAACATGCTGAGTGATAACAACAGGCATGGGGGTGAGAGGAGGACGAGGGTTACAAAAATAAAGATCATGTGAATTGTTTTCTTTATGTCACACATGAGGCTTGGGATTTCTCTGTTTTTCTTTTTCTTTGAATGCTTTTGTCATTGCTTTCTCTCTGGCAAGAAAAGATGACAGACTTCAGAGGCAGAGGAATTTCTGCTGGAGTAAAGGAGAAATGAGGCAGAGGAAAGGGGCTGTTCCTGCTAGTACCTGAGAAACCTCTGGCCTGTTAGGGAGAAGTATTGCTGCAGGCTAAGGGACTGACTTAAGGAAGGGGAAAGAAGAACTTCTGTCACAACTGCACAGAATTCCTACCATCTCTGGTATATGAGGTTGTCCCTAGTACAAGGCTTAACACTGATTTTCTGAGGGTTGAATCTTGAAAGACCTTTCTTAATTCTTATTCCTGCTGTCTCTAACAGTAGTGGAAGTTTGTGAAAGCAAGAGAAAAATGAACTTCCCAGGACTCAGCACTTAGTGAAATGAGATTTCTGTTTAGTGCTCGTTCTCATGTCAGCACATTTACTTGGTTCTACGTGTACCTGGTGCCTTTCGCCTAAATCACTCAGTGGACTTCTCAGAGCTTGGAGCAATCGCTACGCATGGTGGACATTTCTAGAACACCTTTAGCCCCAACAACTGCTTGAGCTTCCTGCTCTTCTGAATAGTTTGTATGATTCTTCAGATCTACTCTTGATCATCCTTTCTGGTGCATCATACCAGAACCATTGTGTAAGCTCCTGGTTGTTACTGTTCGCTCATGTACTGTTTATTGGAAACTTGCTGAAGGGAAACCGCAGTAGGCTTGCTGTTACATTGGGGACCTTGGGTGATGTCTCAAATATTACGCAGCAAACAGACTTCTAAAACAAATTCAGCAACGGACTTCAATTTGGTGCATTGCAAAGAAGTAGATTTCTGAGAGTGCTCCAGATTTGAATTTATAGTGCCTGAAAACTTACTGTCCTAGGGAGAACCTGAGGATTTTTAGACTCTTTCACTCTGTATTGCACATGGGGTCAAGAGGCTCTTAAGAACTGCCTACAAACTGGGCATCTTCTGAGGAGTGTGAATCTGTCATAGCCAGGTTCAGACCACCCGCCTTCTTGCCAAGAGCAGAGGGGAAGGCCCAAAACGAGCACAAATGTGTGCTTGTGTTGACATTTGCCCTGGTTGCTGGACCAGCCCTTTGGGTGATACTACTGCCTGTTTGGGTTTGGCAGAACCAGAAGTTAGTTGGACTCACGGTAGGAGTCGCTGGCCCTTGATTTGTCTCAAGAAGTGGGGTGTGAATTTACTACTTTCTTCGACCTTAAATGCAGAGCAATGAATAGTTTGAACTTACGAATACGGCCTCCTCAGTGTTGTCAGTGCATCTTACAGCAGCCCTACAACAAGGCTTTCATTAGCACAAGTGCCTTTTCGCCTGTGTTTCACATCCTGCAAATCCCTTCTACTTCAACATATTTCTACCACTGCATTCCCAGTGCCAAGTTACGTGCCTGCCAGGAGATGTGGTCTATATGTGCTTTTGTTTCCAGTTAAGTCTTTTTCTTTCCTGGTTAGCACTTGAGAAATGCTGTGGCCTGTAGAGATAGAACAGATTTTTGCATTTTCTCCATTGTGTGAATAAGTTAGTTGTTAATACAGCCAATTCCTTTATCAGATGTTGTTTGCAAAAATATTTGTTAACACATGCTGGAACTAATTTTTCATCAGTTATTTACTTCATGTGGGGATTACAATGGACTGCGTTTCATCTGATAACTTTTGCAGCTTATTAGATGTGAATTTACTAGCTGTGAACAGTTGAATAATATGAAACTCATAGAAGAAACAAGCTGCACCATCCATAGTATAACGATCTTTCTAAATTAGCTCTGGCCAAAGTTCGTATTTCACAATCCACTAAATAGCTTTCTTATGGATCATAAGATGAACATATACTGAGTGAGGCAACTGAGTTTATAATATCTTCGGTATAAGGTGAACATTTTCTAACAGATCATGACATTATCAAAGTGCTATTTGAAATTAGCTCCATATGCTGTAGCAATGCTGTAAGATTTCACCCAGAATTTCATTTTCAAATGTTTTTCATTCAAGTTCACTGAGGTAAATTGGAAACACTTGGGTATATCCCACTTATGGATCTGTTAAGACCCACTTAATTTTAACATGTGGATGTGTGGAGAGAGAGGAAGAAGAGGAGAGTTGTAGGATGGGGTGAGCAGGAATAGCTTTATCAACTGATGTCTTTCGAAAATCTGAACAGTGTGTATTTGCTAGCGATTGCACGAATGCTGCTGTGCAACCCACACTCTCCAGTCCATGACTTTTTATGAAAGATGAGATTTTTGTATCAAGACGGTGAGAGTCAGCCTTTCGACTCTGCCTGGTTGTAGCAGAGGGTTAAGCAAAGGAGCTCAGTCTCTGCTCTGCCGTGGTGATGGGAGCCAGTTGGCAGAGGCCACAGAAGAAGAGCCAATCTAAAGATGCACTGGTTCTGTACTTTTGCTGGCAAGGCTCCTGGCTGGTTTTAAACCTGCCTTGCCAAAGTAGAGTTCTGCTCAGGATGGTTTGGGAGTGGGGTGGGGAGTCGCTCACTTTGCTTTATCAGGCTCTGCAAGACATAGTGGCTTGTTTTTGTGTTTTTTTCTTTTAATTTTTGTGATTGCTGGGTAATAAATGCATCAGAAATTCTAATTGGCTTTAAATTATTTTCCTCTCTTTAAAAGAAACTGTATGAGGGAAGTGTATGTTGCAATGAGGGATTCAAGTTTCTTACTTCACCGACTTGAGGAGCTGGGTAAGGGGTCAAACTGCTTCAGCAGTCACTGGCTGCAAGAGATGAGGATGTTTCTAGGAGCTTTGTTACACTTTTAGGCTAATAGTATTCCTTATGTGAACATACTGCATCTGCTATTAGGAATGTATCAAAAAAAATGGGGTTTAGTAGCAATATTAAATAGTCTTTTGGGCTATTTGTATAAGATAGTATAAAATACTTTAATTTGGATTGTGATAATTAATCCAAATTAACGGGTCATTTGGAATAATGTCTGAAAGGAATAAAAAAGCAATTTTCTTAGTGCTACTTCAGTTCTGCATTTACATTTATCTATAGTATTTAATTATAAGCAGAAACACTAACACTTAGGTTAAGCGTCTTGATACTCTTCTGGTCCTATTGAATATACTCAACTTCAGTGGGGCTGATAGTATTTTTGTAGGTTAACCAAGTTCTCAAAACTTGTGGGTTTTATCACACTATTTCTAGCATGTTTTCTGTGCTAGACAGGATCTCTTTCTCCTAAGGGGAAAATGTAGAAGAGAGCTAGCTGTTGTTGGGAAGCCCCAGGAAATGGTATGCAACAGCTATCGCAGTTCCAACAACAGATCAACTGGCAGAAACAAGAATGTCAGGGGAGTTGATTGCATAGCTTATCCATGTCTAGAAGGATATGGTTTTCATTTTGAAAATGCTATTCATCTAAAATCTCAAAGTCTTATACCCACAGCATGAGTGTTTCTGAGTTTTGCATCAGAGCCTGGAGTTAAGAAACACACGTGCGCACCTTTACATCTGGTGCTTTTATGAATCATTTTGAGGAACTGTTACTAAGCAGCAGCAGCTATATCGGGGCTCCATTTTATAAAGACGAAGGGCTGTGTTACTCATTTTGTTTTGAAAAAATTCATTTGTTTTGCATTCCCAGAAGGTACTTTTATTCTCCCAGAAAGGTCAAGCAGAAACATTGATGTAAGTCCTGTTTATGGCAATTTTGTTAGATTTCCAGCAATTGCAATGGAACATATTTATAACAAGTACGTTTCTCTCTAGGGTGATACCATTAGTCAAAATATGCTTTCTCATATTTCCACTACATAAACACAAATATCTTTTAAGATTCAAAGTTACTGGTCTTGAGGATTCCCACAGCCACATCTCATTAGTGGTTCAGAAGGCTGCGCTAGCCATGGTTTCAATTTGGGGATGAAAAGGTTTTGTTAGGAGAAAGAACTTCAACCAAACTAGAAGGTTGAAAAACAGGATAATATTCCATGTGTGGGCTGTTGTCCTGAACAGAACAGCAACCATGAGAAGTCCGATACTTTAAACATACAACTTGCGATTCAACGTGCTAAGGATCCAGGCAGGTCTGTGTTTGGTGCCCAGGTCTCAGCTGTGATACTGTGCCATTTCCACAGTAGTAGCTAGCATCTCACAAACTTAATTACACTTAATGCACTAATAACGTATCTGTTGTCCCTGATGCAATGTAGCCACTGACCCTCTATACGGTTCTTTACAAGTATTCCAAAATATGTTGGTATCCTAGCACGAACTGTAAAGCAGCAAACTGTCCACTGATACAAACATCAGGAGCAGACTTGACAAATAAAACTGCATTACTGGGAAAACAGCAGACCAGAAGTTGTAAGTAACATAGCCATGGTGATAAATGAGTTGTATATCCCCACTTACTTTTCATTTCTTCATTCACAAGACTTCTGTTGAAATAATGCGACAGTGTTAATCTAGAGAGTGTCCAGACAAAGAGGCAAATACCAGTCGAGTTGAAATGACATTTTAGATCTCAACATAATAATGAACTGGCTCTGAACTAATTATTGAAAGAAAAGCAACAGGCTCCTAGCCTCATGTGAAGTCCTAGGAGGATATGTCTACAGTGTGTTTCAGCTGTCTTCTTCTACGTACATCTCAGTATGAATAGAGCTTGGCACAGACACAAAAACTGGTTTTATAAGAATTTTAGAAATAGGATACCTTGAACACTACATTTAAATGAAAGTCTCACTGATATATGCGGAACAAAAGTGAATAAAACTTGGAAGTACAAAAATTAGTTTTCTTCCTCCTGCTACAGTTGAAATGCAGCTGTTTGAAATGCAGACACACACCCCACACACACACACCTTCTTGGGGTCTATCAGCAAATTCATTAACTATTTTTTGGCAGCAATATCGCTAGCTGATCTACATGTCCTAGGACCTAAGTGAGTTGAAACAGAATTTCAGGACAAAGTTCCAAGGAACAGCATTAAGGGCGTTGTTATGTATCACTATGTTAAAAACACTAACTACAATTTAGCAGGAAAAAAGCTGGCAAAATACAACCTACTTCAGTTTGCCAATATTTATGAGTACTCTTGGGGCTCATCGGCATTACAAGAGAAGAATGAATCTAGTGGTTATATTATGTTCCGAAAATTTTGGGCCAAAACTTGTTTTTCACACAGCATTTCAAGAAAAGTATTTTGTTTTTCCCACAGATTATAATGGGCAATTGACAATAAATTGCATTTTTCTCAGGGTCATCAGCTATAATTCACAACACCCATTACATCCTTAGCAGTCAGGATCTAGACTGGCTGAAGCTTGCATAAGGCAAGAGAAGATGGATGTGGACTGTCAAAGGCAGGTTTAACCAGCAGCAGTCACTGCACTATTTTTTTTTTTTTTTTTTGTACATTGAAGACTACAAGTGACAATTGCAGGTATTTTCAAGTGTCCTAGTTTTATATGAAAATAATTTATTGGAGATTCATAACAATGTGAACAAAACATTCATCACTGGTGGACTCAGTTGTATCCCAGTGAATAGAACTTGCTGTTACTCAGGCTGAAGCTAAAATATATTACCTGCCAGATTAGAAGACAGAAATAGTCTCTGCTAGAGATAGAGAATAATTTGAATTACACAATACCCACCAAATCTTCTTTACTATCTGATTAATGGTGTATCAACAAGAAAAAAAAAAATTGATGGAGAAAAAGAGGTGAAGAATTAAATCATGACTTTGGAAATCAATCTCAGTGCAACCAGAATTTCACCAACATTTTGGCAGTTGAAAATAAGTTTAGGAATAAAGCCACGTAGATAACGTGGTCTTTTTTTGTGATTGCTTTAATTACATCTTATCAGTTACTGACTTCTCTATACTCCCAGCTTCTGTACCCCAAAGTCTTTATCAGATAATGAAAGCAAAGGAAATGTACACCGGAATTGAAAGCAAAATAATAATTAAGTTAATGGACATTATCTCTAAAACATAGTAAAATGAACAATTTTATCCATTAGAGTACTATGTAGAGAGAGCAATGCAGTGAACTCAGTCTGTTAAGGACAGCTAAGCAGACCTATGTCTAGATGATTACCACTACAAAATGATTCCCTGCCTGTATCACAATCGTGCTGGAGTCTGTCTGTCACGGCTGATGTGGTTGAACATTGTGAAAAGAAAAAGAGTAGGGAAGAGCTCACGACTGACTTTTGAAAAGAGATTAAAGGATTAAATAATTATAACTTGGATAAATGACAATTAAGGATGAGGAAACCTTCTAAAAGTAATTGAAGTTGAGCTCTGGAGAGGGAGTCGAACTATTCAGTATTTTCTGTGGAGCCACAGGTAGGAAACTGGGAAAAAGAACCTGAGGGTAAAAACTGAAATTTGGTCCAGTCGTTCTAGTTAAGGTGGTACAAGCTTCATCACCGAGTCCTTTATATTTCAATGTTATATGTATTTTTATGCTGTAGAGGATGATGTGTTACTGTCAGACGTACAAACTAAATCTAAGATACTTAATAGATGTTTATTGTCTTCTGTGTGTGCAATGCTTTCTGTGTATACACAGCTCAGAGGCTAACAGAGGAAAAAGATAATGGAAGTAAACATTCGTCAGCTATAACATGCTTTTTTTTAGGAATATATCTGACAGATATATTAGTAGATTCTTTGGGGGTTTTCCATATGTTTTCTGAGTCAAGGGTTAATATGTTACTCATATATGAAAGCACCAAAAACTTGTTCATAGGGCCAGCTAAACTTTTGTATTTCTTGGATTTATAATTTTAGAAAGGCAAATATTTTAATAGATCTTTTTTCCAAAAAATAAACAAATCCAGTCTCCTAGCAACAGTTACATAGCTGATTACAAATATCAGACTTCCCAGGCTATTATGGAATTCATTCTAGCAATCCAATTTAATTAATTCTGTCTTCAATTTAATTACCAGACTGACACAGGTTCTGAAATTTGAAAGAAACATCAGATGTAAATGAGACTGGAGCATCCTCCAGGAGATGGGTATGCATCAGTGGAGAAAAGAGTAAGAAAATACGTCAAGTCAGTAAGTATGGCACTGATTTAAAAAAAGACCTAAAAATGAAGCTCATTTTTCTTACAAAGACTCTCTTGGCAGTTTGTGGAGGAGGTAGCAGTATGTTTGAGAGACTTGTACAGCACTGGTATTTATCATGTGTTTGAATGCAGTGGAAGATTCGAGGCAGTTAGCTAAAGAAGTATGTACAGTACTGCTCAAGAGGACTCTCTGTCTTAGGAAGTGCAAAACCTAATAAATCTTTCCAGCTCAGCAGGTTCAGCTTGCGTGTTACTTTCAGAGGTTGAATACCAGTGCACTGCTGGGGTCACACCGGATCTGTTCTGTGGGATATGTAGGGGTTTTATCACTACGAAAACATTTAAAAGAAAAAAAGAAAAAAGAAAGCTCCAGTAACAGAGACAAAATTACATAAATAGAAGATGACAGTTGCTTTTTCCATATGAGTGGTTCTGTAGGCAAGAGAACATTGACTTGAATGTTGAAAATGCCTCCCTCTCAGTTCATTAAAGACTGCTCCTTGCAGTGATTAGTGTAAATCAGTGTGTGTTCTGTGCCAGTGATCGTTAATGGGTGCTCATCAGAAAGACCATCATGTTGGATTTCTGGTATCTTGATCCTGTGCAAGTGGCAGGCTCTTCTTCAAGCCCTGGCTGATAAATGTAGTGCTCTTGATGATCTCCCACTGGACTAAGCTTTCATCAGGAGAGTACAGGTACTCCTGTCTGAAATAAATTTATGTTCCATTATTTTGCAAAGGAAAATACTGCAAGGACCATGAAGAGTGTTTTCAAGTCTATACCTTCAGTAGGAACTAAAAGCACAGTCATGCTGTTCTCCCTATTTCCTTGAGATTTGTCCTCTTTATGTGCCTCAGGGATGAAACCAGTAATTTCAAATTTGCATCCATATTATCTGTTGCCTTCCCCATCCATATGCACCATCTCCAAGAGCCCAGGGCAAAGATGCCATTATACTCAGTCACTAACAAACCAGGTGCAGTGAAGAGATCTAACAGAATGTTAATAAAAGTTCTGATGAAGAACAAAAAATAAACAAACCTGCTATCGTGCCTGTAAGAATTGCTGCTACCAGGAAATTAAAAAATTACACATGGCATATGCTGCCTGCCTACACTCAGCACTGCTGTTCAGCTCTGAAATCATGTCCACCAGGTATAAAGAAAATCAAGTAAATTGATTTGCAAAAAAACAATTTTCAAAATCTGGTGAGATTACAAAAATGTCGTTCTCTTCTGTGCATCCCTGAGACTACATACTTATTTTTATGGTTTTAAACAAAACTCTAAAGAATCCCGTAATTGTGTACATCTCATTCTTGAAAGATGGTGTAGACTTAAATTAAAAAACCTGAGCTTTGCTGAAGCATCATCACAGTCAGAGGACTCAAAGCTCCTCAATATGTTTTTTTAAAAGATAAGGAAATAATGAATTGGCTAGAAGTGTGTTTATCTGATCTCAAAGTTCAGTAGTGTGAGG
The DNA here is from genome assembly GCA_013401275.1 of Pandion haliaetus. Taxonomy (NCBI): domain Eukaryota; kingdom Metazoa; phylum Chordata; class Aves; order Accipitriformes; family Pandionidae; genus Pandion; species Pandion haliaetus. The sequence continues at coordinate 36,434 of VYZV01045332.1, forward strand.
GAAAAAAGATATTGGAGAGTGATTGTAAAAGACATAGATCTAAAAAAAAAAAGTAATCACAGAATACAGCCATTTTAGAAAGCAGAAACTATGGATCCTGCTACAGTACACTCATAAGAGTAAGAACTGGATCTACAGAAGAACCAGGCATCAAAAAGACCATCCTTCTATCAGAGATCCGTTCTGTCAGACATCGTTCCCACATCTGTCTGCATGTCAGAGGACAGAGTTGGGCTCACATGCGTAGGGCTGCTAGCCAAGATCACGTGGGCCAACCCATTAGAAGAGGCCATGGGATGCTCTTTTGAAACCTTCTGAGCATATTCACTCTTTGCAGCAAGGCTCTGGTTGGTGATGCCTTTTGGCTTGGGAAATGCTTCTGTTTTGTTTTAGAGAGCTGCTCTGATGCTTAGCTGATTTAAACCACTGAAAAGCAGCATTTCCTCTTATTTGTATTCCCCTTGTGAATTTTTCTGTGCTGCAACTATTATGTGCATGCACATTTTGACGACAGAGGTTTGTGTAGCACCGAAGAAGCAGCAGCACACGCTGCACGTGGGATTGCTTTAACCGCTGTAGCAACAGGTTCTTACCCAGGGTTTGTCCCCAGCATCATCCCACCTCCTCTTTTGAGGGTGCCACATGGGGCAAGGACTCCGTTTGCTGAAAAGATACAGAGAATTAAGACATCACAGAAGCGTCTCCCTGGATGTAGCACGTTTCTCTCCCCACCTATTCTTCTCCAAGGGTGCTATATGAGGAAGGCCCCCCTCTGCTTTTCAGAGGCAAGAGAAAAAGGCCCATCCGTTAGGTTAGTAGACTTACTGCCAACTAACGTAGTTAGTCCAGTGTCAAATAGCAAATCCCTGTGACGAAAGTTCAGGATTCACTTTGTAATTGCAGGAGAGGAAGAGGGACGGGGAGGACAGGTTTGCTGTAGGTATATAGAATGCAATTTGTTTTCACGTTTTGCCTTTAAAAGATACAGAAAGATATGTATCAACTGTCTAATTAAAAGGATGTTATTTAGAGTGCAAAATGAAGAACTCGGAAAATAGAAAATGTCACATTTGTGGTATTTCATGTGACTTTTTACCTAAATCTGTACTGTAAGTGTATTTGATCAGATTTCCAATCTCTCTGGAGTATATGAAGACAATAGTTATGGGGAAATATTTCGAACAGTATTTGGGCAAGGCTATAAATGTGACAAAACAAGATTATGATTTTTCATCCCCAGTGATTCATCTTTCTGTAGTTACGAGCACTGGCTCGTGTAGGTCAGTCTCCTGTCCCTACAGAGAATGATGAATTCTTGAGCTGGATGGACCGCAATGCAGATTGGTATTGCGTGGACTCCAGCACCCTCTAATGGTGCAAGCACTTGCTCACCATATGTTCCTATATCCTGACCAGTGACTGCATTTGTAATAATGGGACCAATTTTGCTGCAAATGGTCACTTTTTCACTTGGTGACAATTAAAAGTTTTGTAATATTTTGAACAGCTTTACTTGCAATCTGTGCTGACAGACCTTGCTACATACTCCATACACCCTGCCCGTACTTTCACATTAAGTTATGATGAAACTTTAAAGTGGGGGATGGGACGACTGAGCGATCTGAGAGCAGGAAGCAGGTGATGACTAAGAGCAATGACACCATGCATGCAGCTTACAGTCAAAGGCAAGGCAGGTATTACCGTGTGGGACAAAGAAAGCTGGGAAAACTATGGGGGGAAAAGTCAGTCCACTTGGCTGTCAGTATTAGTGGTAGGATAATTCTCTACATCTAACTTTTGCCCCAGAGCTGTAGAGAGAGATCTTTAAACTGGTTGTGTACAAACACAGCTCTACTCTCTTTGATAGAGCTCTGCTGATTTACGTCAAGTGAGTATGTTGTAGCAGTTTCCTTAATTGACTTTATCCACTGCAAGATAGTATCATGATGTTGCATACAGATTATGTGCATAAATGTATGATAGGACCATTGTACGTGTGCAGAAACTTATGTAAAGTGCAGGAGTCCCAGTACAGAGCTGCAAAGTCCTGCCGAAAGTAACAAAAAAGAGGTTTTCCTGGGGTTTCTGGGAAGGTGTTAACGTGTAAATGCGGCAGCTTATCACATGTAGTGGAGAGTTCTCACTGAATATAACAAAAATACAGCTCGCTCATGGATTAGTACCTGTCAATCCTCATTACACTTTCACTATGTCCCAGTACTTCGCTGGAAAAATGGGAAGAGAAGGGAAAGCTTTTATAAAATATGACTCACTCTGAGAAGCCACCGGTAAAAATAACAGGATCTCTTGTTAAGTCTGAAGATGATCAGTTGCGTGTACTTCTCCTTTTAAAAATATTCCCTAATCCTGACTTTTTGGCCCATTCGTCCTTTGAATTTTCTGATACAACAGCACTCAAACAAAACTGCTGAATTCTGGCCTGTTTGAAACTAACTGTGAAGGCTACTGAAAAACACCAGCTACAGCAAAAACTGCCACTGCCATTGAAAACTGTGCAAGCTGAGTTTTGTGCTGCAATAACTACACACAACAATCTGGATGACAGCCAAGATATTAATCAGCAGTTATGGAGCTCTGCATGGCCAGTCTCTCCACGAGCTCTCTTTTTTTCCCTGCAATCAGCTGTTTAATTTCCATTTTTCTGAAAAAGCTTGGTCTAACTCCTCTGCATGAACTGGGGTGCAGCATTTTTGATACAAACCCCAAATCTGATATGATTAGATTTAGCATGTGTTGTAAGATTTATCTACTTTATCTACAAGTATGGTATGTGATGGTCCAAGATAGGATCAAGGTAGGGAGGGTTGCTGTGTTTTCCCACAATAAATGACAAAACGGGCTAGCCTTTAGGTCCACAATCCTTTTTTCAGATCAGCAGGGAGGTCAGAAGCCAGGGTGCTCAGCTGCCAGTCAGGGTTGGTTTTGGTTCGCTTTTTAGGTCATGGATTATCACATCTTCTTGGGTATCTCTGTCACTGATAAGCAAAACCATGTGTAACCTACCTAGTTATACATATGTATGACAATAAAAAAAAAAGGGTTATGCCTTTATTTTATACACACTAGGTTAAAAGTGGTTTGAAAAGTTAGATCTTCACAAGGTTTGGCTCGTTTACTGTTTACGACTGCTTTGTAGCTATCTTTCCACATACCTTCAGGGCTTGCATATATTACAAGCTTAAGCAAGATTTTGAAATGAACAGTGGGGAAAGTAACTTGCGCAACTTTGATTTTCTGGATTAGAATATAATTTCGAAATGCATACTGTAGTCTGTGCACAGTTTCATGTTCAACACTGGAAATATAAACCGCATTTTCCAGTTGTGTTGCTTTATAGGACAACACATTAAGCATTTTCTACCACGTGTAATTTTTTAAGAGCTTTTTCTCATATGAAAGACAGCATTTCGATGAAATTGGTACATGTGGTCCTTTGGGGTTTTCTGCAATAGGTAAATTGTTGTAAAAACTGGCATTTGTTTCCTGGTGTTTTTCAGCTACTTTTTGGACCATCTTGGCTGGTGTCAGTCTTACTCTAGTCTTCAGACTACAGCTCTTTGTAATGATGTGTTTCCTGATGGCAAGCTTCTCTATGGCACTGGTGAGTCACCACCACATTCCTTTCTTTGAGCACCCAAAACCTTATGTTTTTCAAGAAAAAGCTGATGATGATGAGCCTTATTTAAATTACCCTAAAGCTGCTAGTGCTTGATTTTCTTACCTGCCTTCCTTAGTGCTGCAGTCTTTGACAGTAGTTTTAAACAGTCTAGTTACACATGTAGATGAAATCACAGCTTTCTGAACTCTGCAGAAGTTTGGTTCTTTGTTTAGAGTTGTGTGTGATGTGCATTAGCAGGAAACCACTCATGGTCAGAATGAAACTTAAAGATGGAGATATTACTTAGGATAATCCCATGTCTTCCTAAACCACTCTTAAGTTGGGCTACTTGCAACTGTTGTAGCTGCTGTGGAGCCCAGTGAGGCTGCACATCCAGAGAGGACTTTCTTTACTTTGTAAAATTGGCTGAAGCTCAACTTTAGATTCAACATTTGAATAACATCCGTAGTCTTGATTCCTGAAAAGGGCACAAGCTACCTTATAGCAATTATATCTAACTCCAGCTGGCAATTTCAAATGGGGAGCTACCATTTGAACCACAAGTGCAAAAAGTACATATAAGAATCACAAGATTTCAAGGTCGCATGATTATTTTTGTTTTAAAGAGCTGTATTTGGGAATCTCTTACCTCAGATGAGCTCATGTTTATATGACTAAGTCTCCCCTGGAAGCCCATGAAACACAAGAATTTTGAAGATAATCCATGTGGATCTTAGAACACATAGAAAAACTGGCTATTGAACAAAAAAAATAGTCTTAACTTTATTTACAGAGGCATTATTTGAAAACGTCTGCTCACTTTTACAGTGTTCTATTGCTGTCTGTTGGAAGGGTTGCCTTCCTGCTCTATATATGCACAGGCAGGAAAAACATATCATGGATGTGCTGTGCCTCCCACCTATATGATTAGCAGTTTTGAGATTTTAGGAGAGGAGATGCTGTGAGTTGCTTCAGGTAGCGATTTAGCTCACAAGAATGATTTTTAAATATTACTGTTTGTAAAATGCATTGCTGGCAAAACAGTTGGCTTCTCAGCTCTACCCAGTGTGGGGAAGGAAGAGAAAGCAAGCGGGCATTCTCATCTTCCGCTTCCAAATCCCCAAAACGTGGAGCGTACGTGTCCTGAATCCCTTCCCTGAACGCCACGGAAGGGGGCATTTGTCTTTCAATCAACTGTGTGTATATATATATATATATATATATAAAAAACACAGACTGTGGATTTCACAATCTAAGTCAGATGTCCGAGATTTCATGTTTAGGGTTACATGCAGCTGAGGCCAATGTATGTTATGGTATCTGCAGAGCACTTTTGCTACAGCAGGGACTATCCAAAAGCTTGGTTAAGCTGGACCACACACAGAAAATGAAAACAAGTGCCAAAAAGTTCGGGTTTTGTATTAGAGTTCAGTAGACTGAAGAGGAGAATAGTGACCCTATAGACTGCAAGCAGGGTAGAGAAGAGGTTAACACAGCTGTGGCTTCATTACTGAACAAATTTTTTTGAGAAAATCGAAGGTTGTAGATCATCTCCATCTTAAAATATTGAAAGAACTAAATACAGTGTTACAGGTGTGGTCTAAGGATTTGTAGGTGATGCCTAAATCGGGGGATTTGGGCAGGAAAGGGCAAATGTGGTACCCACACTCAAAAAGAGAGAAAAGTTGCTAGAGGCAGTACAGCCTGCAAGTTTGATACCAACAAGAGGGAAAGTTTTAGAACACGTTCCAAGAGGAAAAACTAGTGAACAAAGAGGTGACTGAAAAGTGTGGTAAATTACACCAGGGTTTTACAGAAGTACATCCTGTTAAATAAATTGCTCTCTTGATGAGAAAACTAATTTCCTTAACAGAGGCAATATAGGGGATTAATTAACTGAAGCCTTAACTGAAACCACGTTACCGAATGCGGAAACGAGGGGGATTCCTACAGGAATTCAAAGGGGGTTGTGGAGCAGACTTTGTGAGTGGGGTGGTCCTTTTTTTCTTTTTTTATTTTTTTTTAACAATAATGCCACGTTAGCAGGGTGTTGGAGTGGATACTCATTTTGTTCCACAGATTGTCTTGAACATGATCTTCCCGTGTACGTTCAGTAGTAACCTAGGTTTGCACTTAGGAGATCTGAGGGCGATACAAAGCTGGTGTCGTCAGTGCAGGGGACAGGCACGTCCTGCAAGAAAAAACAAGATAAGCTAATAGAACAAAGCACAAAATGGTGCGATTTCTGACAGAGCGACCTTTTAGTCTAAAGATTCATCAGTCAGAACGCAGAAGAAAGACACCCGAGCACCTCAGACACGTGAACTGCCCCAGGGACACCACGGTGGAAGAACCGTCTCCCGTGGGCTCCCCGTGAGGTATTTCTAGCAGGGCCAGGGCCGGCTGTCGGAGCCCCAACGCCGCCGATGGGCTTAAATTAGGGCGAGTAACGAGGTACCGTGGCTCGTGTCTACGGAACTGGGAACTCTCGGAGCATCTCAAGTCGACGTCCCGGAGCTTGGCGAGTTTGCGGAGGGGCCGGTAGCCGCGGCCCCCGCGGCCGTTTATCACGGCGACCGCGGCCGGTAGCCGCGGCCCCCGCGGCCGTTTATCACGGCGACCCCCGCCAGGGGGCGCCGCAGCGCCGCGCCGCGCCCAATCCCGCCGCGCCCAGCCCCGCCTGCTGCCCGCCAGGCCGCTCAGCCGAGCTCCGAGCGCCTTCCCTCCCCCACTCCGCCCGCTCAGCCCCGCGCAGCCGATCCCCGATGCGGCCGGGCTGAGGTGAAAGATGGCTCTGTCGCGGGGGCTGCGGTGCTGTCAGCGGGCGTTCGCCTGGCTGCCCGTCCTCATCATCGCCCTCGTCGTCCTCTGGTCCTACTACGCCTACGTCTGCGAGCTGTGTCTGGGTGAGCGGGGTGCCGGGGGAGGGTGGGGGGGTAGCCGGGCCCCGTCGTGCCCCCGGGCCGCGCCTCGCCTCAGCGCCGCTCTGTGGGGGCCGGGTCCCCCGGCGGGAGCCCGCCTGTCCTGGGGACAGCGCTGCCCTCCCGGGGTCGGGTCCGTGAGGGTCCCCGTTAGCCGGAGGAATTCTTTTTTCGTCTCCTCGCTGCGTGTGCCGGAGGAAGAGGCGGCAGTGCCGGCTGGCGCTGGGCGGGCTCCCTCAGGCGCTGCCGATGGCTGACCCCGCGGAGGCTGCGAGGGCTACCACATGCTCTAATCACGCCTCTAATTGCAGCAGGCGCACCCAAGAGCGACCAGGTGGATGTGAAGGAACACTTTATTGCTAGTCGAGCCCATTGCGGGATTAATTAGGGGGATTTGCATGGTGTGCTGGCCTGTTTTTCCCTAAGATTTGGACCTCAGCTGGGCTGGCTCGGTGGTGAGGGTTCTTGTGCTTAGTTCGTCGTGTGTCGTATGTCCTTATGTCAGCCAGGGGAAGGGACGCTTGTGAAGACTGGGAGATTTAGACCCACGGTGAAAGCCCGTATTGTTGCCATCTGATAATGTTCAGGTGTGATTTCTGTAACAAAAATCAGTATATGCTCTGCGTTGCAATCTTTTTTTTTTTATATGCTGAAAAGGGAAAAAAATAGGCTACATTAACTCACACTCACGAGTCAAATAACTTGTTACGGTAGCATGGAAAACACTAAATTTTAGAAAGGGAATTTTTGGTACTGGCTACTAATTGTACATTTTAATGTAGCAATTTATACAGTAAGTTGCAAACTCTCTTGTGTTAACTATGGTCTGGTCTAGTGCGTGTGCCAAAACCCATTATTAGAAGAAAGGGTTGCTAGGTCTGGTGGAGGTGGAGAGAAAAGCCAGTAACTTAGACTTCTGAAATTGGTAGGAGAAGCACGTAGCTCTTTCTCTTCAGGGCAGGGTAAGCCAGATAAAGGAAGCCAAAGTTCTCAGAGCAGTAGTTTGAGACGTTTCAGTGAAAAGAGCTGCCTTCCGGTACTGCACAGCAAATTTAAATCAGATTTTTGTTAGGGTTGCCAGTGCAGTAAGACCTACTGTTTTTTCTTGATGGGGACTAAAATGAAATGCAGCTTCTTTGCTCTGTTTTAATTGGCAGCTAGGCAAAACCCTCAAATACTTCATGACATTTTATTCCATCTCTGAGATTGTGGGCTGTTTCTTTCAAGAATTCACATGGAACGATATCTCCAAGGTGCATGTAACTGTCAGTTAGACCATGTGACAAAAAATTTAGAGTGTTTTCCTGAAATGCTGTCAGTCTTTTGAAATATGCTTTGTTTGCAGTGCTGTCNAAAGCCCGTATTGTTGCCATCTGATAATGTTCAGGTGTGATTTCTGTAACAAAAATCAGTATATGCTCTGCGTTGCAATCTTTTTTTTTTTATATGCTGAAAAGGGAAAAAAATAGGCTACATTAACTCACACTCACGAGTCAAATAACTTGTTACGGTAGCATGGAAAACACTAAATTTTAGAAAGGGAATTTTTGGTACTGGCTACTAATTGTACATTTTAATGTAGCAATTTATACAGTAAGTTGCAAACTCTCTTGTGTTAACTATGGTCTGGTCTAGTGCGTGTGCCAAAACCCATTATTAGAAGAAAGGGTTGCTAGGTCTGGTGGAGGTGGAGAGAAAAGCCAGTAACTTAGACTTCTGAAATTGGTAGGAGAAGCACGTAGCTCTTTCTCTTCAGGGCAGGGTAAGCCAGATAAAGGAAGCCAAAGTTCTCAGAGCAGTAGTTTGAGACGTTTCAGTGAAAAGAGCTGCCTTCCGGTACTGCACAGCAAATTTAAATCAGATTTTTGTTAGGGTTGCCAGTGCAGTAAGACCTACTGTTTTTTCTTGATGGGGACTAAAATGAAATGCAGCTTCTTTGCTCTGTTTTAATTGGCAGCTAGGCAAAACCCTCAAATACTTCATGACATTTTATTCCATCTCTGAGATTGTGGGCTGTTTCTTTCAAGAATTCACATGGAACGATATCTCCAAGGTGCATGTAACTGTCAGTTAGACCATGTGACAAAAAATTTAGAGTGTTTTCCTGAAATGCTGTCAGTCTTTTGAAATATGCTTTGTTTGCAGTGCTGTCCAAATTCAGTAATGTTTAACACTGGTTAATTCCAAGTCTCAGTGCAGCTATTAGAAAAGACTCTGCTGATTTAAGTGGGGTTTGGATTGGGCCTGTGTTACTCTGCAAATGCTCGTTAAGCTGGCAGGAGCTCATCTCACTGCCTAGAATCACAGCTTAAAATCACTCCTTTGCCCACACCCGTCTATTTTTTTTGCCCCATCTTTCTCTCTCATGCATTTTATTTGTGTGTGGAGGAGGTTATCTATACAGAAGTTGAAATGACTAAATTAATTATTTTAGGATTTGAACATTATCTGTTGGCATATGCAGTTACTTGAAAACCAGCTCTCAGGACATTATTTCTCTTCCAGATTTCTAGCATAGCAAGGCTTTATGTGTTGACTTTTTTTTTTTAGGTTTCCATTATGTATTGCCATTTCAGCTGTTGCAAGCGTGTAAATAGTAGGCGCTCTGTTTGGACTCTTGATTTTCATCTTTAGTTGTGCAGGCTGCAGAGGATTGAAAGTAGTGGGGGGGTCATGTCCTAGAGCTATCTCATGATACTGGGTTTTAAACTTTCAGTGACTGGTATGGCCAACAAGTCGTGCTCCAGAGGAGGCCATGATTTCATGTCTAGTTGGTGGTTGCTGCCACAGTGAGAACAGTGACCCAGTGTCCTGCAATAAAACCTTTTATATAATCTTTAGTCAGGAGTTTGCTCTTTCCTCAGGTAAAATCCTTAGAAAGGCCGTGCTGCAAGTGCGACACGTACTTCAGGAGGGAACCAAGCAGTATTGTGAAAAGCCGATGTACCCTTCATAGCCCGATTTGCAGCAAATCAAGGGAAAAACTAAGGGTTTTGTAACAGTCGTCTTCATCTGAAATTGAGTGCGCAGAGACACAGCAAATATTTGGTCTCTTTTTTCATCTACATTGTTGCATATCATAGAGCTTGCAAATCAAAATTGTTTGTTAGCGTGGTTTTAAGAAAAGCTACTTTCATTAGTAAAAGCAGGACCTCTTGGTTCCTACTCTGATTGACATTTTCTAAGTTTGTTACTAAGTAAGATGATAAAGTGAGTCTTGAAGAGTCTCTTTCCAGGCGCTGGCTCTAGGCTAGAAGTATAGGGCTCCAATCCCTCAATCACTTCTTTTTCTATACAGTCCAACAGAGTTACTGAAGGAGTCGCCACTCGTTTGTGCAATCTCTCAAACCTTTGAGGGTTCCAGCAGTATGATCTTCTTTTTGTAAGACTGCTGTGCCTCTGGGAGATGATCTGCAGCCACTGGTTTCCTTTCATTCCTGTGTTCCTCCAAGGAGCAACACATTTCAGTTGCAACCATTAGATTCAAGGCTATGGACTCGATATAAGGGGCTCCCATCCCATCAGGCATCTTTGTCTTCCGAGCAGCATCCTATCAGGATACCGTGGAACTGCTCTGTTCTCAAAGAAAGATGTCTTTATCTTTTCTGTTAAACTTGGATGATGGCTTTTAAAATAATAAATGGATTTTAAAATTATCAGCAGAAGTAGACATTGAGCAATGTACGCTTTGCTGGTTACTCTAAGTGGTTCTGTTAGTAGGAACTGTTCCTATGATTATGGTAAAGTAAGGAGGGGTTGTAAAAACTCTGCTAGTAGGAAGCGTATAAATCATTGAGTCATTACAGTGTATCCTTTGTTGCTGACTGGGCCAAAGCCGAGACAATTTGTAATTTTTTATTTATGCTGATGCAGAAATGCATTGGGGCATTGCTTACTGTGGAGGATCAAGACCACCTAGAGACTAGTACAAAGCAGGCTCCAAGTACATGCTTATAAGTACATGCATAGAGGTGCTGCTTGGACAGTTGCTAGAGGAGCCCGGTAATCTCGTCACATCACTGTCACTGGTGGATTATTCTTGTCATATTTCTAATGTACAAATATGCAAAATATATTTTGTAACAAGGGAAAATACAGCATGAGTAACAGTTATGGAATATCTTGTTGTGGGTGTCATTTGTGTGAGTAAACAAGGAATTGTTATGGATGCTTTTGATTTGATGCTAAACTGTGGGCTCTCTTTTTGTCTGTTGGATTTGAACTTTTTCCCCTAAAATGGCTGTATTTCAAATAGAAGCATTATTTGCCCCAAACTTTTCTGGGAATCCTATTTTCTCTGTAGACATATGTTTTTTCTTTTTCAGTGACTCTGAGCAACCCTGTGGAAAAAGGTATGTGCGTTCAATTTACTATTTGACATTCAGTCCTTGTGTAAAAAGATTCACAAATTATCTAGTTAAAATATCAAAAATACTTTGTCAATTTTTTTAAACTTAACGTACACTTTCAGTGTTTCTGTAACTACGCATTCATGAAGTATACAGCATGCATTGTTAGACATGCTATGACTTTTGGATGTATTGGGAAACGCCCCTGTTTAGTCGCAGTATGAGCAGAACAACATGAAAAGGCTTTGATCCCTTTCACTCTTTCAGAAAAAAAATACGTATACCTGTCTGTATACACCCACGCATCTTTTCTCCCTTTCTGTTTTACGTTTTCAGAGCTGATTTTACAAGCTAAACAGAAAAGACTAGTTCTGTTGTGTGGCCCACCTATTTTTGATCACTGTTCTATTTGATCTTCCAGTGAAAGCTATTTTTAATGTTTTTTGTGGGGAGGCTTTTGTTGGGTTCTGTTGACGGCTAACCATATATTGGGTGGTAACACAGCAACTTTCAGTTCCTACCACAGATGAGTTAGAGCAAAGGTTGCTGTCTCATGATGATTTGGCTTGAACACTTCTCCAATTCATTTGGTAGCACAGGCTGACAGACTTTGTTCTGAGGTCGAGGTCGCTGACTGAGTTGGGCAGAGCAGCAGTATCACTTGATGAGACCATTTCCATCGGTGCATTGTTGGAGGCCACAGTCATGTTCTAAGAATAAGGGGTTAGTGGCCATTTTAGTATTCCTCCTCTTCTTTCCTGGAGGTGCTTTGGAGGCATTTGGCCAATACAGGTGGCCTCTCACCTTCATTTCTTCTTCCAGGGTTATGAAGGATAGGAATAGGTGTAGCGGTTTTCAGCTGGCAAATTGTTCCATGAAGAACAATGCCAGCTGATACTTTAAAGATCCTCCAGATTGTTGCATCAAGTAAATTCTCTTTCTACTACAGAGCTGTCCTAATATTTGAAACTATTACAGAGAAACTATAGAAAGCATGATGTTAATGATTATCAGCAGAAGAAAGTTACTGGTTGCCTAATCTATTAGTGCATCTCCAGGTCAGCTTCCTCTAACATGCTGCTGTATTGCTTTATCAACAAAATTAAACCTTTTGCAAGATTTATCTCCTTACATGTTAATTTCAAAATGACTGAGCTCCACCTGCATGTAGGATAAGGATAACATCTCAAACAAAATAAAGAGCATAATAATGAATTATCATTGACTCACACATCAGTCTCACAATCCATCACATTCTTGTGAGGCGTATCAGATCATTTGCCATCTCATTAGAAACTCTCAGAGCTGTGTTTGGCCTTTTTACCAATTATATTTTCACACAGTCTTGCCTGAGAAGTTAGGAAGCATTTGGATTTTAGACTTCTCTTTCCACTAGTAGTAGTTACTTTAATCTTAGTTTTCTAGCATTTGAAGCTTAAATGAAATGGGGAAAATGAGGTAGGTATTATGATTAAATGGTGTGTTTAAATAAAACTGTCTTGTAACTGTTTGATAATGTCTTAATGAGTCAAGTATTAAAGAAATAACGATCAAATAGTTTGTGTAGTGGAAGGATAGCTGTCCTTTGGCTTTCTGAACCACAGTATGCCTGCTTATGCCCAAAGACTTTGAAATAAAATTTGTATATTGAAATAAGATTACTCTGACGCATGCTGGATTTCACGTGATAATTTTGTGTCTAGTGGTTTACAATTCTTTCTCAGTAAACACAAGACCTGGTTTTGCTCAATTTGAGGGATGTTTTCCTGATTTGTTTTTGTATCAACTGTGGCAAATCTAAAAGTTGTTTGATAAGAGATTTGATTTTTTTCTGGTGATGTAAAGCTTTCCTAGAGTATGTTACTTCTCTCAACTCTTGCAAGTGGTGAAGAATGCATTGCATGAGTGGACAGTACACTAATAATATGGTACTGTGATTCTAAGTGCATTTAGTAGCAACTGAGCCCAAATTTTTGTAATACTGGACTATTGCAGTATTAACCTTCATGCTGCTCAGAACCAGCAGTTCTGCTTTGCCTGTGCCTAGGATATGGGAAAGAGACAGGAATCCTGTCATTCCCAGTGATAGAGGGTTGTCACCTGCCCTGTAGTGACAGCTGTGTTCTTCCTCACCCATGGAATTGGATCAGGTGGAGAAGGGGAGGCTTGTGAGATAGGTAACAGCTCACTGCAGCCACAGACCTCTGAAATTCTATTGCCCCTTTGACCGTATGGTTTTGCTGTATTGTAATACTGGTTGGTACTGTAAATCTTTCTTTTTTCCTTTTTTTTTGGTCATTGTTGTGAAAGATCGGTATGATGCCTATCATGAATGAAACTTTTGCTTAAGAAGTCATTGT